>LR749690.1:1624296-1704714 GCA_902729485.2 Mus minutoides
ACCAGGCTGGCCTTGGACTCATAGAGATCCACCTGCCTCTGCTTCCCAAGTGCTGGGATTAAAGGTGTTTACCACCACTGCCCATTTCTTTTTTGTTTTTAAGATTCAATGTGTTTGATATTTTGTTTAACTTTGTTTTAAAAGTCTGCCTTCTATATCTTCTATATCTTGTGCTCCGTGTCAACAAACTCAACCACCTCAGGATAAAAAAATATAAAAAAATCTCAAAATTAACAGAGCAGTACTTAATATGCAGACACTGTTTTGCTAGTCTTTGTTTTCTTTTTTTTTTTTTTTTTTTTTTTTTTTTTTTTTTTTTTTTTTTTTTTTTTTTTTTTTTTTTTTTTTTTTTTTTTTTTTTTTTTGGTTTTTCGAGACAGGGTTTCTCTGTATAGCCCCGGCTGTCCTGGAACTCACTCTGTAGACCAGGCTGGCCTCGAACTCAGAAATCCGCCTGCCTCTGCCTCCCAAGTGCTGGGATTAAAGGCGTGCGCCACCACGCCCGGCCCTAGTCTTTGTTTTCTAAACAATACTATGTAACCGCTTTTTATATTGCATTTACATTGTTACAAGTCACCTAGACCAGAGTGAAAGTACATAACAAAGGGCTGGGAGGAGCCCTGCTGGCAAAGTGCTTGCCCTGGGTTTGATCTCCAGCTCTGCATAAAAAGGGAGTTCCCACTCCAGACCCCTGGAAAGTAAAAACAGAAGGAGTCAAATTTCAACATCACCCTGCCCTGCATAGTTTAAAGATAGCCTGGGCTACATGAGAACCTGTATTCAAAAGAAGGGACCTGGACCAATCCTTTTTTGGTACTGACTGATGGATGCAGAGACAATTGGCTGTTTATGGTGTATGTCATGGTGTTATTTGCAAAGATTAAAAACACACCTATTGCAGGAGACATTGTATCATTTGCAATCAAATACCCTAACCCTGCCGATGAGATGATGGTGCATGCCTTTGATCCCAGCACAGAGGATGCAGAGGCCATCAGATCTGTGAGTTCAAAGCTAGTCTGGTCTACAGACTGAGGTCCAGAACAGCTAGGGCTATACACACACACACACACAAACTGTCTTGATAAATAAATAAGCAAATAAATAAGTAAATACATAAGCAAACAAACAAAACCAGCCTGATAGCTCCCTTAAGTTACTCATTGGCCTTTCCAAGCTTCACTATCTTAACAGAATTGCAATTCTTTGTTGTGGACAAGATCTTTCCTACAAAACATAAACTTTTCGAGAGTCCTATCTGTCCTTGTGATTTCAAAATTCAGTGTCACCTCTGGAGACACTGGTCCTCAAGCTATGCCTGTTACATAAATAAATGGTGGGGTCTGTAATCTGGGGCTTCAAATCATTGTCCTGGCTACCTGACAGAGGACCCTGCCCAGCAAAATGAGCTAATGCATGTAGTCACACAATTTATATTTTGTAATTAAAATATAAAATATTACTTGCGTGTGAAAACATTGCAAGTAGACAGAACCTTGCTTCTAATGTTTAGCAAGGAACGAGTGATGGGCAGTTTTTCTTTTCTACTTGTAATCTCGTCTCTCTTTGTAAGGTGTGTATCTCTCTATCTCTGTTTACTTCCTCTCTCTCTGCAGTACTGTGGATCAAACCTAGCACCTAGCTCATGCTGGGAAAGCACTCTACCACTGAGCCATATACACAAGACCTGGGAAAGCACTCTACCACTGAGCTATATACACCAGACCTCTTTTTACTTTGTATTTTGATACAAGATCTGAGTTTGAGATCCTCCTACCTCAGTATCCTGAATAACTGAAGTTAAAGATCTAAAGACTGGTACCACGGGGTCAACTTACTCTTAAGTTCTCATTCTCTCTCTCTCTTTCTCTCATACTTCTATTCATTCACTACCATTTTTACACTTGTCTCTAACAATCCTTTGGGAACAATTTTGGACTCACAATATTTTTTCTTACATTTTTTTTTTTTTAAAAAACAGGGGTTTGCCGGGCGTGGTGGCGCACGCCTTTAATCCCAGCACTCGGGAGGCAGAGGCAGGCGGATTTCTGAGTTCGAGGCCAGCCTGGTCTACAAAGTGAGTTCCAGGACAGCCAGGGCTATACAGAGAAACCCTGTCTCGAAAAAAAAAAAAAAAAAACAAAAAACAAAAACAAAAAACAAAAAACAAAAAAAAAAAAAAACAGGGGTTTAATGGAGCCATAGACATTCAGTAGAAGCTGTCCTTTGGGGACTGGTGAGATTCTGTAGGTGAAGGTGCATGTCACTCAAGCCTAGTGACCTGAACTCAATCTCCAGAATCCATATACAGGTGAAAGGCAAGAGTAAAGTGGTCCTCCAACAACCTATGGCCTTCTACACACACACACACACACACACACACACACAAATGTAAGATAGGCCTGGTGTTAAGTGACTTGGCCCAATCCTAGTCTAAGGGTTGTGATATTAGATAGGGTTGGTGTACAAAAGGCATCTTTGAGGGACTGAAAAGATCTCACAGAACAAAGGCACTGTACTGGCTAGTTTTGTGTCAACTTGACACAGCTGGGTTATCACAGAAAAAGGAGCTTCAGTTGGGAAAGTGCCTCCATGAGATCCAGCTGTGGGGCATTTTCTCAATTAGTGATCAAGGGCCCCTTGTGGGTGGGACCATCTTTGGGCTGGTAGTCTTGGGTTCTATAAGAGAGCAGGCTGAGCAAGCCAGGGGAAGCAAGCCAGTAAGGAACATCCCTCCATGGGTTCTGCATCAGCTCCTGCTTCCTGACCTGCTTGAGTTCCAGTCCTGACTTCCTTGGTGATGAACAGCTGTATGGAAGTGTAAGCTGAATAAACCCTTTCCTCCCCAACTTGCTTCTTGGTCATGATGTTTGTGCAGGAATAGAAACCCTGACTAAGACAGGTACCTTCTTTTTTTTTTTTTAAGATTTATTTATTATTATACATAAGTACACTGTAGTTGTCTTCAGACACACCAGAAGAAGATGTCAGCCACCATGTGGTTGCTGGGATTTTAACTCAGGACCTTCGGAGAGCAGTCAGTGTTCTTACCCACTGAGCCATCTCACCAGCCCGACAGGTACCTTCTATCAAGTCTGAATGCCCAAGTGTAAAGCTGGTCCTCGGACCTCCTCCCCATTTTATTTGTTAAGATTTATTAATTGTATTATTTACATGTGTGAATGTTTAACCTGCATGTATGTATATATGTATGGCCATCATATGCATGCCTGGTATCCTCAGAGGTCAGAAGAGTGTGTCAGATCCCCTAAGACTAGAGGTACAGAGGGTCGTGAACCCAGGCCTCTGCAAGAGCAACAAGTGCTCCTGACTTCTAAGACAACTCTCCAGCCCTCTCCCATTTTAGAAACAAAAATTGTGATAAAAATTGATAAAGCATCTTTGAGGCCTGGGCAGCATGTGTCTAGCGTGTCTATATAAACTGCTTTTTAAGACTGGGTATGGTGGCATATGCCTTTAATCCCAGCACTTGGGAGGCAGAGGTAAGTGGATTTCTGTGAGTTCCAGGACAGCCTGGTCTACAAACTAAGTCCAGGACAGTTAGGGATATTACACAGAGAAACCCTGTCTCAAAAAACTAAAAAACCAACCAACCAACAACAACAACAACAACAACAACAAACAACTGCTTTTATTATTATTATTATTATTATTATTATTATTGCTTAAGACTTGCAATTGACAATTGATTTATTGGTAACTAAGTCACTGCCATCTGTGAGTACCTTAGTGCCAATCTTTTTATTGGAGTCAGGGAATCAATTCAGGCTAGATGTTTGCTAGCCAGGCATTTACCACCAACCCGCATTCTCAGTTCAATAAGCCAGTCAAATTTAAATAAAGCCATTTTCTCACCTTCCCTAAGTTAAAAATCAGGCAAGAGGTAGGGTGGCATTGATTATAGGTTTGAGAATCATGGAATTCCTGACCTACCATAATCACTCACAGCTCCTAACAGACAACCCTGACGGGAGCTGAATAGGAACAGTTGTTTGAATAGTTCTTCAAAAACTCATTTCCTTCCCACTTCTCTTTTATTATGACACTAGAATTATTTTTAATAATTCCTGATGGCACAAACACATTTCTCTTTTTTTTTTATTTTATTATATGTAAGTACACTGTAGCTGTCCTCAGACACTCCAGAAGAGGGCGCCAGATCTCATTACGGATGGTTGTGAGCCACCATGTGGATGCTGGGATTTTGAACTTATCACCTTCAGAAGAGCAGTCAAGTGCTCTTACCTGCTGAGCCATCTCACCAGCCCCAACACATTTCTCTTTGTTATGTTCAAATCTTGTAGGGGCCTAGAAGTGACAGTTCATGTGCACACACATGCACACACACTCATACACATGTGCATTTATGTGTGCACGCTCATAGACACACACACTTATAATGGCACACATGCATACTCAAACATGTACACACCCATGAACACAAACACATACATGCACATGTGCACACAAGCTCCAATGCACACACACAAACAAATGAAGGCTTTTTTTTTTTACATCATAAAAAAATGCACATTCTAATTTCTGCTGGGTGACTTACAGGTCCCTTCCAGCACTGAAGGTTGACAGGTTTGTGATAAAGCTGCTGTACTTTATAACAAATAAACTGGATTTAAACTGCCTAACTCAGCATTTCTCAAACTTCCTCATTTTATGAACCAGGGGGAAGGAAAGCCAGGGAAACAAAAACTTAATGCCAGGATGTCAGCAAGCAGAAGCCATGGGAGATGTGCAGGTTAAACCTAAGATGTTTAAAACAAGTGCATCTGGAACGGATAAAATGTGGTATAAATGACCTCAGACACTACCCACCCCACCAATATCACTTATGGCATACTGAGGATCTTTGGGACAACTCTGGAAAAAAACACACTCTGGTCCCAAGCTTTCAAAATTATTTCCAGGGGAAAGTATAGAAGTATTTCTCAAACTACTGAGAATAAGAACTAAACGTGTGTGTGTGTGTGTGTGTGTGTGTGTGTGTGTGTGTGTGTGTGTACACGTACAGGCGCGCAGGCACAGACAGAATCTGGTCACCTTTTTGCAGTAGGAAATGAATTGACTTTGCTGAGTTAAAGAGTAATTTCCAGGTATACATCAGAAGGAACTGTCCAGCTGGTCTCAATGATCATGCACATCTCTTTAAATTAAGATGGCATGTAATTAAACCATTCCGCTTATTGACAAACCTCTCCATGAAGCAGTTTACTTTCACTTGAAATGACCCTTTTGCTTCTGAAGATTCCCCACACCCAGAGTGACTCAACTTCATCACACCACCATTAAATCTCTAGCTTTATGGGCAAGCGGCTGAGGCGTTGAGCGCCAGTTACTCTACGGTGAGTCAGATCAAGTGGCGGGTAGGAGACTTAGAGGCCAACTGGCTTCCAAGGCCTGGGTGTGGCTGATAACTTGGGCTCTTCCTGTGCCTTTGCTCAAGTGCGTGAATATGGTCCCTTCTTCCTCCTGACTGGACCACCCCACTCCGACCTGGGGCGACCTCTCCTGGGGGCCTGACTTTAAGAACTTTAGACATCATCCCAAACTGGTCCAGGATCTCTACACATCAGCCCCCTCAGACATTTCTGATTTCATCTTCCTTGAAGCCCCCTCTTGGCTGATGGGACTGGTGCTGTCCTCTGAGCCCTTAACAAGCATCAGGTGACCAACGACCTCTAGGTCGGTCACCTACACAGTAGCCTCCGCCCCCAAAGACCGGATCACACCGCCACCTCCTTATTTGCCTTGGTCTACCTCTAGAAGAGGTGGGCGTGGAGGGCGGCAGTGATGGGGTCGGGTGGAGAACAATTTTTGCGAGCTGGGCCGCGGTTACCCGAAGCACTGCATCGGACCGCAAGATGCTGGCTGCTGGGGACCGCCTCGCGCGGTCCTCTCCCTAATTATCCACCCCGTACAGTTTCACAGGCTTTGCCGCCATCCTTCCTCCCTCTTCCTCCCTAGGAGCCCAGCCGTAGTCGCCTGGCCGGCCGATGAGAGTACCACGCATTCTCCTCAGGGCCTCGGTGCCCGTAGGTGCTCTCTGTAATGTAACTACGATGAAGTTGTGTCATTTCCCTTGTCCCTTCTCCAATCGCCCGCATCCCTGGACCCTGGCAACGCGCAGCCCCCGCCAGGGCCTGGCGACGCGGGGGAGGGGCGCGCGGCGCAGGCAAAGTTGCTGAGTTGCGGGGCAGGCTCAGAAGTTGCAGCTGCGAAGGCTGCTTCCCTCCCCCTTCCTGGACTCGGCGGCTTGGATCGCACACCCAGTGGTCATCGCCCGCTACCTGCCCTCGCCAGCACCAGGCTGCATTCCCTCCTCGCGCCCACGAGAAGCCCAGGTTGCCAGAGCAGTCCGGCTGGGGGGAGGCGGGCGCACTCCATCTCTGCGTTCCGCCCGGGGGAGTAGGGGTGGGGGCGGGGTCCCCTCCACCCATGGGTCCCTGAGCCCTACGGAGGGAAGGAAGCGGGTGTGCAGACGGGAGTCAATGGGTGACCCCACACCCTCTCGTTAAGGGGCTTTACCCGGGTCGAGAGGGGGCGCGGGAGGGGGATGGGGAAACAGGCGAAGAGGCTCGGCCTGGGACTGAAGTTGCCAACAGGTGCTCATGAGCTCATGTGACCCGGAGGAAGCACACGCAGGAGTAGAGGGTGAAGGGGGTGGGGAACGGGCTTTCTCGGGGTCCCCCGCAGTGACAGACACCCAGTGCACCCTCCAGTTGTGGTCCAGGGAGTGTTCGCGGGTGGCTCCTCCGAGCGCGGGCGCCCTCGCGGCCTGCCCGGGAGTAGGAGAAAGAGGAGGGGGAGGGAAGGGATGCGAAAGTGGGTCAGGAATGTGACTGGATGCACACCCCTCCCGTGGCCACCCGAGGCAGCCAGCTTCCAGCCTTGGAAAGCAAGTCTTTTGCTGTTGTGGCTCCCCAGTATTATAGGTGGCCGGTTACCAGGGGATCCCGAGGGATGTGTTTCTCTGTGAGCCATTGGGAAGAAAAACTTAGTTGCCTCAGTAACCAGGTTTGGCTTGGATGCAATGATACAGTGAACGTTGTAGGTGAGCCTGGCCGTGGAGAAGACTACAGTTGAGCATAGAAGGCCAGAATGGAAAGCTGAGGAGGAGGTGGGGCTCTGCTGTGTTTTCGGGTTTGCTTTTTCACGGCCTCAGAGGACATCAGTTTACCACAGTTCTTAGCAGTAGCTAAGTAGAGCAAAGCTTTGAAGCTGATAACCCTCGAGTTGGAAGGAACAGGGGACAGTCACAATTTTGCCTTTGGGGAAGGCCTGAGAAACAAACATTAAAAGCCCTTTATTAAAGGGGGAAGACGGGGGCGGGGCGGTGTCCAGCCATCTCAAAGCAGAAGAAGCTGTTGAGTTCCCTCCTGGGCCCTGGAGCGGCTCACACCCCAAGCACGTGATGAGGAAGGGGGAACTGAGGTTTGAAAGTGATGGGCTTTGGGGTTGAAGGCTGAGGAGACAAGAAAAGAAAAAGGAGAGGGGGTGGGCAGGAGGGGGGCAGAGAAGAAAGGCAAGCTGTACCTGCAGAAGGAAGACAATGTTAGTTTGAATTTGTTAACTCAGACTTGTCTTGAACACTTCCTGGTTTCTGCCCGATTTTCTTTCCATCTGGCTTTGCCCAGTGGACCAGAGTCACTAGGGTAGGGACAGGAGTGAGGAACCCAGGTGCTGAGAATCCATAGTAGCTGGCTGTTTGCTTCTCCAGCACCACCCTCAGAGTTAGGTAACCCAGAGACTTGGGAATTCATGTGAAGTTCCATTTATTGCTAAAGAAGCCCACGTGAGTCAGGATGGAGCTTGCTTTGGAAGAGTATGAGACTCCAGGAGACGAAACCCGGGAGGTTGAGCTGAATATAATGACACGCTGGGCGTTGGTGGCGCACGCCTTTGATCCCAGCACTCGGGAGGCAGAGGCAGGCAGATTTCTGAGTTCGAGGACAGCCTGGTCTACAGAGTGAGTTCCAGGACAGCCAGGGCTACACAGAGAAACCCTGTCTCGAAAAACAACACCCCCCCCCAAAGAATATGATGACACATGCCTGGGAGGTGAACAAGGATTGGGAGTTCAAAGTCATCTCTGACTAAATAGTGTCTTTGAGGCCACCACATCTCGAGAAGCAAAAACAAACCGAAAAAAAAAATCGTTATAAATTGAATCATATTCTAAACATGTAAAAGGAGGTTGATTATTTTGTTGTGAAAACTTTTGTGGAGATTTGTTCACAAAAAAGGGGGGGGTAATTTTTACTGGCTGAAAAGTATAAGAAAGGGTTGAAGTAACCCTGGTTGGCCTGAAACTTTCAAAGTAGACCAGGCTAGCTTGTAGAATGGCAATCCTAGTAGTTATTGGAATAGCCAGCCTCTATTCAAGTAAAAGGATTTTCTAAATTTAATTTTATGCATATGAGTGTGTTTGTCTACATGCATGTATGTGTACCACATGTGTTCCTGAGACCCGAAGGAGTCTGAAGAGGGGGTCAGATGCTCTGGAACTGGAATAGTGGATGGGTGTGAGCAGACATGCAGGACCACATGAATTAAACTTAGATCCTCTCAAAAGTGTGGCAAGTGCTCCTAACCACTGAGCCATCTCTCCAGCCCCAAGACTGGGCGTTGACATCTTCATCTCAACATGCACACATCATGTTTGCATAAGCTATAGAAGGGCTTTATTTAGAGTTACATATGGCAGACCTTCTTATAGTCTATAGGAAAATGACAGTTTTTTTTGTTTTGTTTTGTTTTGTTTTGTTTTGTTTTTAAAAGGGTTTCTGGAAACTTGAAAAAAGCACATAGAATGATTTCCACACAAGAGATAGTTTGCCTTTGAAAGCTTGGTTCACAGCAGAAGACGTTCCACAAAAACCAATAGGAGCCGGGCGTGGTGGCACACGCCTTTAAGCCCAGCACTTGGGAGGCAGAGGCAGGCAGATTTCTGAGTTAGAGGACAGCCTGGTCTACAGAGTGAGTTCCAGGACAGCCAGGGCTACACAGAGAAACCCTGTCTCAAAAAACAAAAAAAACAAAAAACCCAATAGGGACTTTAAGTAAAAGAGAGAGTTAGCAGTGGGACTCAAAACATATTTTTCTCTCATTTATTTGTGCTCGTGTACCTGTGCGGGTATGTGTGCTATGATGTCTATGGGGGTTCTAGGGATCAAATGCGAGTTATTAGCCTTAGTGGCAGGCACTTTCCCTCACTGAGTCACCTCAGTGGCCCCAACAGATCTCAGTCATCCCTGTACTTAGGGGATTCTTCCTAAAGAAACCACTTACACAGTTAGATGTGGTAGCACTTTGATGCCAGCACTTGGGAGGCAGAGGCAGGTGGATCTCTGAGTTTGAGGCCAGACTGGTCTACAGAATGAGTTCCAAGAGAGAGAGAGAGAGAAAGAGAGAGAGAGAGAGAGAGAGAGAGAGAGAGAGAGAAATGACAGAAAGGAAAAAAAAACAAAGAGGATGAAGAGAAGGAGGATGAAATAATAATAGCAATAATGATGATGATGATGATGATGATGGTGATTTATGCAAAGTTTGGGTATGGCTCAGTGACAGAGTCCTCAATTGGTATAGGTGAGGCCCTGGGTTTGCTCTCTAGTAGTGAAAAGAATTTTTTTTTTAAGTTGTCAACGGGTTCCGAGGCACATGTCTCTATTCTTAGCTCTCAGGACACAGAGGCAGGCAAATCTCTGAGTTTGAGACTGGCTTGATCTACATAGCAAATTCCCAGCCTGACAGAACTATACAGTATACACAGTAAGCCAGCTATCCTTCGGGGGAGGGAAGGGTAAAAGTTTCCTATTCATTATATTAGATTTTCACATATGTTGGATAATATGCTAGGAGCAATCTACTTACTGATACCTGTGTGTGTGTATAAAATATATCATAATATATATATATATGCATATACATATATATTATATATGTGTATATCCTACATACACTACACACACACACACACACACACACACACACACATATATATATATATATATATATATATATATATATATATATATTGCTTTCAAGACAGGGTTTTTCATTCATATATATATATATATATATATATATATATATATATATACTTTGTTTGTTTGTTTGTTTGTTTGTTTGTTTCAAGACAGGGTTTCTCTGTGGAGTCCTGAAACTCACTCTGTAGACCAGGCTGGCCTCCAGGCTGGCCTCTAACTCACACAGAGATCCATCTGCCTCTGCCTCTGCCTCCTGAGGGAGAGTGCTGGGATTAAAGGCATGCGTCATCACAAAGTGTTTTTTTAATGAGCATATATTTGAACATCTGACCCACCTGCATTATCTACATAACTGCGCTAAGCACTGTGGGAATTATAGACAAGCAAATGTCCCTAAAAGAGTCAATTCAATGAGGTCCTATTGGGGATGACAGCTAGGTAACAGATGTGAGTTTAGTTGTCTGGGAATAAATATAAAGGCATCAGTAAACAAACAGGGCATGAGAAGAGGTGACAGGTTCATATTCAGACGTCAGCAGTCGACAGAGAGGTAAAGTGAGAGGTTTAAATTTTTTTTTTTCTGGCTTTCATTTCTCAAAAGTTGTCAGCGTACTTGTATATTACTTCAGTATTAAAAGGAAAGATTTGATCTTTTTAGGGTGCTATTACCACCAGCACAGTGACTGGTTACCAGTAAGGGCGCTGGACCAAAATTATCACTGGAAATTCCAGAAGGGGTAGAGAACACAGCATACTAGGTTGGGTAGGGGTGGGGCACTGTGAAGTGCCAAGTGCCAAGCTCACCTCCTCAGAGGTGGCTGCAGAAGGTTCCCGGAAGGGGATGGAGAAAGCCCACACACACCCTTGCTCGAGCTTGGTTGCTTTAGGGTGCTGGGAATGTTCTTGTATGGTGGCTGACAGGTGGCAGCCATCAGGAAGTAGTTCTGAGGACGGTCTTATGACTGGAACTTGGGCTTTAAAGGACAGACATGATTTTTATAGCTAGAAAGGAAAAAGCATTCCTCGTGCTCTAAGCCTGCAATTCAAGAGCCCAAAAGTTGCAGAGCACACCCCAGGAATCTAAATTGAGCAGCTTTGCTGGAAGAGATAGATCGGGTATAAAATTTGTCATTTCAGTGAAAAGATTAGGCCAGACCAACCAGGGACAAGGAATGGTTGGGTCCTGGGACTTTGTCTGCAGATAATGGGGAATTACAAGAGGGTTTTAAACAGGGAAAATATAGACATACCTCATTTTGTGCTTGGTAGATACTGTTATTATGGAGGGTTTGTCCAACTCTAAATCAAACAAGTCCATTTTTCCAATAGCTCAGATGACTGTTAGCAAGTTTTAGAAATAAAATAAATATATTTAAACATCTGACCCATCTGTACTATCTACATAACTGTGCTATGGCCTGGTGCATGCCTGTAGAGCCCCCAAATCAGGCAGGACACACAGAGAAACCCTGTCTCAAAAAAAAAAAAAAAAAGCAAGACATGCATCTTGTGTGTGTGTGTGTGTGTGTGTGTGTGTGTGTGTGTGTATGTGTGTGTGTGACATGATGTTGCATACTTAATAGACTCCGGCACATTAAACATAACCGAATGTGCAGAGGGAAATCCAAAGAATTCTGTGAGACTCACCTTTTCTATTCTGCTCATGTTATTGCAGAGGTCTAGAGTAGGCCCTGGTAGGCTGTAGGAGATCAAAGTTATATTCAGAGGAGAGCAGTCTTGGGTGGCAGTAGGAGTTGAAGGACCATGAGTGGTGATGACAGGAACCCAGGGGACAATGTAAATTACTTTGGTCAAAGGAAACAGGAATAGGGATGTAACTCACAAAATAATTTTTACAAAGATAAAAGAGGGACTGAAGAAATGGCTCTGTGGCTAAGAGTGCTTCCTACTCTCAGAGGACCTGGGTATGGGTCCCAGCATCCATAGTGGGTAGCATACAACTGTGTGTAATTTCAGCCCCAGGGGATCCGACACTCTCTTCTGGCCTCCACAGGCAACCCCCCCCACACACACACACATGCACACATACATATACACATGTAAATAATATTAAAACAGAAAATGCCAGTCTTGTGCCAGGCATGGTGGTGCACGCCTTTTAATCCCAGCACTCAGGAGGCAGAGGCAGGCGGATTTCTGAGTTCGAGGGCAGCCTGGTCTACAGAGTGAGTTCCAAGACAGCCAAGGCTACACAGAGAAACCCTGTCTCAAAAAAATAAATAAATAAACAAAAAAAAAGAAAATGACAGTCTTTTATGGACGGTTATGGGCAAGACTCAGAAGTCACGGTAACTTCAGATGCTTTGAGTAGTAGGATGATCCACAGGAAGCCTGCGTTCGAGGCAAGCTGACAAAAGTTCTTTTGAGAAAGTTGTGTTCGAGGTCATGTTAGAACCTGGGTGTAAGCGGTTTAGGGGAATGGGTGACTCACGGCCCTGTGCATCACTCACTGGAAGTAATGGCGGGTCCCAGGTGTGACCGAGCACCTGAGTTAGAACCAGTTGGCAAAAGACCAGTGTTAGGGAGCGTTCTCAGTTAAAATGTGCCTCAGTACAATCTGAAAAAAATCTCCCTCCTCATAGACCACAAATTAGTCATTTCTGGGGCTTTTTTTTTTGTAGAGCCCAAATGATGGCTCAGCACTGTTCTAACCAAAGCACTTTAGCTCAGTGGCTTCTAACCTGTCTCATCAGATTAAGGAGCCCCACCCCCTCGGCGCAGCATCAAATCATCCCGGAATCAGCAGTACATGCTTTCAATAAGCCCTTTTAGGACATCCTGGTGCGGGTCCCTTGGAATAACTTTATGATATAGTTGGAGACATCCCCAAGCTGCTTGTGACTCTCCTAAGGAGACCAAGAACGTTCTAGCTTTCCATGCATTCTTCTCAAACTTTTCCTCCCTTTGGGGATTGAATGGACAGCCCTTGACAGACAGCGCTCAGAGTTGTTTTTATCCCAGTGACCTGCTGCCTTCCAAATTTAGCAGTGGTCTGGAAGAGAGGATGGGATGTGTGCCTCAAGCCCTCTGTCCGGCTGAGTTGGAAGGAGGTGGCGTTTCTGAGCCCGGTGTGGTGGGGAGTGACTCAAACTGTGTACATGGAAGCCGGTAGGAATGATGCAATAGCCCAGCTTCGACAGACCACTTCCTGTACCTTTGGATTCACAGACCTAGGGTGTGGCGATTGGCAGTATCCTCGGGAGGAGACTGTTTGGCTGACGTCTCAAGGCAGCTCTGTCTGTCTAAGGTGAGATGAGGCAAGCCACAGGCTGTAAGCCCACAAGGTCTGCCAGCTTAAAGGCAGAGAGATACAGTGCCAGAAGTCTGGACTAAGATTCTAAAAGGTGATGGCCGTGGGTATGAGAAGTACCCACCTACAGACGAGCCTATTTATTTCGTACTGTCACAAAAGAAACGTGTGCTCTGCTGAGCACCAATCAGACATTTTGTCATGGCTAACTTTCAATCAGGCCAGTAGCCATTATCCAACTACAGACTGATCGCTGGCTCTTTTGTTTATACGGTATAAAGAGAACAGCTCAGGTGTCTACAGTGTGACACGCTTGGTGAGCGAGCAGACGATAGCTCCTGTTTTAAATGGACAGTGAGTGTTGTATGTGGCAGAATCAGCACCCCACACTCCACCCTGCTCTGTGTATGTAGGGCTTTGCTGTGTGCACATGAGTCCGGGTACCGGTGGAGGCTAGAGATATCAGGTCCCCTGGAGCTAGAGTTACAGGTGGTTATGAGCCAAATGGATCTCTGCTTCTCTGGGAGACCGACCAGTAAGCACTCTTAACCACTAATCGATCTCTTCAGCCCAATACCACATTTTTAAATGCCAGACTATTTTCATAATTACTTACTGTTTTCCCATAGCCGCAATCCATAATGCCCACAAAACAGATTCGAAGGCCATCCTTCCAACAGGTAAGCTTCAGGTCCAGAGAAGTTCTCGGTTTGTTTTTCTCCAAAGGAGAAATGCCCTCCCACAGCTGTAGTAGCTGGCAGCATGTATAGTTTATTCTATGGCTTTCCACCTAAATGTACTGCTGGACTTATGAAACTCGTGGAATTAACTGATTTTACTCAAAACTGCCTTTAAAAAGATGTGTTAGAACCAGTTTGGCAACTTTTTAAATCTAGCATATTAGAAGGCCCAGAGAAGAGGATTTTTGAACAATATCAGTGCTGGAACTAAAACAGAACACTTCAAATAATATCCACCATGTTCACATCTCTAAATTCAGAGGACTCCACTTTTCAAAGCCAGGATTTCCTGATGAGGTTGGATTAGCAATAGATTTTTTTTTCTTCTTTTTTTTAATGATAACATCCAAATCAGGCATAGGTAACATACAGTGTCACCAAAAACTTGGAACCAAGAGCTTCGGTGAGGATGTATACCTGAACCCTCACAATCCTGGTTCCCTTCTACCCAAGTATGACTTAGTAGAACTAGTTTAGAAACAGATGTAGCATCTCTTTCTAAATCCTTTATACTATAATAGTGTAGAAACATAGGACTTCAGATGGGTTCCCCCCCCCCCCCAAGCCTTCTCTCAACTTGAAACAGAGTCCCATTTATACAGTTACCATGAACATTGGCTCCTCCTACCTCTACCTCCTGAGTGCTAGGATCAGAAGTGTGTACCACAATATTGGGGAGCTGCAGAGCTGGGCATTGATTGATGGACATATGACAGACATATGATAGACAAGCACTCTGCCAACTGAGCTATATGTAAGGACGTAAGGCATAAGCAGCTTTATAAAGGATTAACTTGGGAGTTTCTGTTATTGTGTGTGTGTATACATATGTGTATGCATATATATGTATACATATATATGTATATGCATATACATTTGTGTGCATGTGTACATGTATGTATACCTATACATTTACTGGTGCTAGGTGTGAAACCAGGGATTTCACAGATGCTAGACCATCCCACCATGCACCTGATGGGGTTTGTTGACCTTTTCATACTGCATTTATATAATGTTTGCCTTTCTCAGTGCATGATAGTTGCGGGTTTCAACAGGACTGCCAGAGTAAAGGGACAATCAATCAGTTTTGCTCTGGTCACACTGCAGACCTCTAAAACAGGAAAGCTGAGACGGACTTGGGAGCCGGGCGTTGTCTTAATGTTAGTTTTCCTTTTAGGTCTGAGGGTGGATGGTTGGTTGGTTTCTGAATTAAAGAAGTCCTCCAGCTTTTAACCCCCCCCCCCCAAACTGCAGCATTCCACACAAGCCTGCTTGCACAGTGAAACGGTGTGACTGAAAAGAAACATTAGGAAACGTGGATGGAGAGCCTATGCTACTTTGCCCAGGGTCCCAGAGCTGTGCCCCCCTGGCTCTGCCAGTCACGTCTTCAACAGGACTGCTGCAGTCTCCTGAAACGTCAGCTTATCCCTCAGACTCTGCGTGTCTTGTTTCTGATTACCCTGGTCCTTAGCCAGCCTCGTATTTGACACTCTGGGCATGGGCAGCGTTGGTGCCACGAGGTCTTGAGCTGTTTGTTAATCGTTTTATTGTTTCCTGTCATTTTGCCTTGTGATGGATGCTCTTGAGCCTGGGGCAGAGTTGGGGGGGGTGATGAAAATGACTTTGAAAATAGCTTTGGAAAGGAGGAAGTTAAATTTGAGACTTGGGTCTTGCTTGAGGACAACAAGAAGAGCACACAGTATGTTTTAGGAGGCTACCTGTGCCCTAGCATGGAGGGAGCAAATGCGCGCCTGAATCCCTTGCTCAAGTGAAGAGGGCTTTCCTGGTGTGTTATCATACTTGCACAATTCAGATCTCCAGTTCTGTGCTGCAAGGGACAAGACCACCTCCTTGGGATCTCTATCTGGTTCTGTAGAATGTTTACTGAAAAGGGTCCTCTTCTCCTTAAGTTAAAAATAAAATTCGCTTTTAGATGTAGTCCTAAGTATCTTCCCGATATCCCCCCTACCGCACAGTCCACTCACGAGGAAGGCTGGGCTTTGCTTGGAAGCTTCCCACCCTGCAGCTTGCAGGAAGACCTACTGGGATTCGGGAAGAAAACAGAACATCAACTTGTGGATTTTCACCTTTCCTCTGTAGTGTTAGCTTTTCAAGATAAACCATTTTATTGTGGTCAACTCTTGGTAGCATAAAATTTGCCACTGTGACTGATTGAAGGGCATAAGACAGAGGCATCTGTCACATCCAGAGTGTTTGCAAGTAGCTCTCCCTTCTACATCAACAGGTTTTTTTTTAAAGATTTATTATTATATCTAAGTACACTGTAGCTGTCTTTCAGACACACAAGAAGGGGATGTCAGAACTCATAACGGATGGTTGTGAGCCACCATGTGGTTGCTGGGATTTGAACTCTGGACCTTCAGAAGAGCAGTCGGTGCTCTTAACCTCTGAGCCATCTCTCCAGCCCCTCAACAGTTTTTTAAAGTCACTCAAACACGAGTCCTGCATCCATTATGTATTAACTCCCTATCACCTCTTGCCCAAGACCCCTGTAACTTCTAGCGTACTTTCTATTCCCTGTGCACATTATAGATATTTCATACCAGTGGAATCATAGTCGTATTCATCCTTTTGAGTCTTGCTGGTTTATCCAGCATACATTTTTTTTTTTCAAAATTCATCTCTGCCATAGCACGGCTCAACACTCCATTCTTTTTTATGGCTGAATAATATCCCAGCCTCTGTGTGCAGCGCTTTGTTTAGTCTTCACGTTTCCTAAGGTCTCCTTTTAAACGCTCCATTTCACTGTGCAAACAGGTGCACGTGTTGTTTGTGGCCCTTGGCTGATTTGAACGATGCTGCTAGGACTGGCTTGCAGGCCATCAGTGGAATTGCTGGGCCAGTTCCTTAACTTTGGGGAGAGCTACCAAGATCTTTTCTGATCTAGGTACGCCATTTTACATTCTGTCCAGCGATGCACAGGCATGGATTTCTTTGTATCTTTGCTAGTCCTTGATATTTTTTATTTTTTTCAAAATTCTCTACTTCTGGGCTGTGCTCGGTGCTACACACCTTTAATCTAAGCATTCAAGAGGCAGAAGAAGGCAGAGACCTCTGTGAGTTTAAGGGAAGTCTGATAGTAAGTGCCAGGCCAGGCAGGGCCATATGGCAAGAGCCTGCCTGTCTCAAAGAACACACTCTCACCATCCTATCTAAATTAAAGTGGTATCTCATTAGGATTTTGATTTCTCTGATGACATTGAGTTTGTTTCTGGTTTTGGTTTGGTTTGGTTTGGTTTTTCCCAATACTAGAGATTGAGCCCAGGGTCTTGCGCATGCTAACCATACATTCCACCAACTGAGCCACATACCCATTCCATCTTTTTTATTCTTATTTTTTGATGATGATGATGAGGAGGAGGAGGAGTGTGCGTGTGTATGTGTGTCCGTGTGTGTGCAGGCATACAGCAGGTGTGAATGTGCAAACCAGAGGACAGTTTTTGTAGCCATCTCATCAACTTTCTTATTTCTTATTGATCATTGGTAGAACTTATTTCAAATAACGTCTCCTATGTCCTATGTGTTGCCAAATTTTGCATATTTTATAACATGCCTTAGCACACTATAAGTGAAAACATGGGATACTTAGCTATATGCATTTTCATTGGGACAGTCTTACTATGGCCAATAATGATCTATTTTATTCTGTAAAGCCTGACATTATCAGGAGACTGATTGCTTGCTTGCTTGTGTGTTTGTATGTGTGTTTGTTTGTTTGTTTGTTTGTTTGAGATCGCATTTGTTTGGGTCTCATCCGGCCCAGGCTGGCCTCAAATTCATTCTGTGGTAGAGGTTGCCTTTGAGTTCCAGATCTTCCAGCCTCCACCACCAGAGTGCTGGAATTACTGCCACACCTGGAAGAAGGAAACATTGATGAAAAATCCTTAAACCATAGGGACATTTTAATTGGTCAAATATGATGTCTAGACTGGAATTCATATGAAATTAATCTCTGGGTACCATGGCTATTTTTTATGCTGTTTCCTTTTGTTTCTTTAACTAAGTCCTAGATGGAGAATAATCCCAGCACTCAGAAGGCTGAGACTGGAGGATTGCCAAAAGAGGCTGACCTAGGCTACATATTAAGTACCTGACCGTCCATCCAGGGCTACATAGCGAGACTCTGCCTTAGAGAAAGAGAAAAGGAGAAAGGGGTGGGAATTTACTAAAATGGGATTCAAGTTAAATGTGCCTTGAGCTTGGTGCAACGGCCTGGTGAATCAGGGCATTTCAGGGTACTTATGACTCCTACTAACTGGTGCCTTTGGGGGTGGAGAGGTGGCTCGGTGGGTAGGATGCTCCCCGTGCAAGCTTTATATCCCCAGCATCTACATTAAAATAAATAAATAAATCTGGACTTAGCAACCTGCAACCCCTCCCTTCCCCCACCCTTTTCTCCTTTCTCCCCAAACCTGAACTAGGTAGAACAGACAAGTGCTGAAGCCTTGCTGGCCAGCAAGGCCTGAAACCAGGAGCCTCATGTTCAGTAAGAGACCCCATCTCAAAAAATACAGTGGAGAGTGATAGGAAAGACACCCAACGTTGTCTGTCTTTCCACACATGCACTATACAACATACGTCACATCATATATGACAACCAGAGCTCACAACTCTAGAGCAACAGACCTAAGTCCACAATGACCATGACCATTAGTATAATGAAGTCATTTGTGAAAACTGTAAGGGGTTCTCTTGGGAAGGAAGCTGGTCTAGTTCAGGACACAGCCACAGCATTTTCAGTGTGGGATTGAGCTGTCAAGCACATGACTTTCTCACTGTTGTTCTGTTTTTTGAGACTAAACCTGGTGCCGTTGCCCTAAGATGCCAGCCTCTCTCTATCAAGGGGTGACATTACCTTCCTGGTAATCCTAGTGTGTGTGTTTCTTGGAAAGCGACCATAGGAGCAGAGGTTTTCCAAATAAAACATCTATTTCAGTAAACAGGTATTTTACCCAGCCATTCAAGTGCAGAATTGTAAAACCAGTGTTTGCTCGGCCAGCAAACATTTTGTCTCAATCTTCGCAGCTTAACAAGTGGGGAAGATGTAAGTGGCTCCTAGAAAAAAAAAAACAGATGCCAAGGCTGTCAGCAGGAACCTCTGGTTAAGCACTCATCAATTGTTCTCTGAGAGTGACTTTAATCACACATCTGGAGAACCAACTGATGCTTTCTGGATAGCTCTGTGCTTGGTTTTGATCAAAATGGAGAGTCTCAGGTGTGTGCATGCCTTTAACGCCAGCATTGAAGAAGTAGAAGCAGGGGAAAGCTAGCCTGGTCTGCATAGTGAGTTCCAGGCTAGTTAAGGCTACATTCATAAAGAAACTCTCTGCTTCCCTAACTCCCGACCCTCCCCCCTAAAAAAAATAAAGTCTTAGGTTTTAGGTTTGGGAAGGTCTTTTAATTTTTACATCAGAAGATGAATAGAAAAGAATTATTAAATTGGACATTGCTTTTGGGCTAGGAATTTCGGCTCAGTGATAGAGTAGCTTGCCTGACGTGTATGCGACCCTAGGTTCTATCCTTAGCTCTGAAAAAGAAAACGACTGCCTATTCAAGGACAGCCATGTCAACCCTTCGTGTTGCAATGAACTGTCACAGCTTTCTGATGACTCCTGCCACTCAGGATGACCTAGGATGTCTTGGTGTCCTTGGCTTGCTGCCTTTCTCCATAAATATTGGAAACATCTTTATTCCCCTAGCCGAAGTTTTTAGAATCTTTAGTGGGATGATCCTGAATCTGTAGAGGAACTGGGGTAGAAATGACGTGTTTACAATAGTCAGGCACATCAAAAAACAATGTGCAGAGACGTCGGTGTCAGACCTGGTACCCAACCATGCACGGAGTCTCAGTGATGTGAAGGATTTGTTTCACTTTGGCGAGCTTATGTGTTTGAACCCCAGTGCTAATTCTGTTTGTTCACAGGGAGCCTCTTCAACATATAAGACAGTTTGATATTTTTTCCCTTGTTAAGCTACATCTAGGGTCTGGAAAGACAGACATCTCAATAGTTAGGAGAACTTGCTGTTCTTCTAGAGCCGTGGTTCTCAACCTTCTTACTACTGTGACCTGTTACTACAGTTCGTCATGCTGTCGTGACTGACCCCCAACCATAAAATTATTTTCTGCCGGGCGTGGTGGCGCACGCCTTTAATCCCAGCACTCGGGAGGCAGAGGCAGGCAGATTTCTGAGTTCGAGGACAGCCTGGTCTACAGAGTGAGTTCCAGGACAGCCAGGGCTATACAGAGAAACCCTGTCTTGAAAAACCAAAAAAAAAAAAAATTATTTTCTGTTGCTACTTCATAACCATAATTTTGCTACTGTTGTAATGTAAATTATGGTTTTCCCATGGTCTCAGGTGACCCCTATGGAAGGGTCGTTTGAACTACAAAGGGGTCACAACCCACAGGTTGAGAACTGTTGAGAATGTACGCAGAAAGACATATAAATATGTAAACATTTTAATAAAAAAACTATCTATAATACATATTTTATTTTTCTATCTATCCCAACATGTGTCATTCTTTTTCCACTTGTTACTATCACAAAGGTATCTGTGGAGCTATCATTTTTTTTAAATGTCTGCTCATACAAAAAAAAAAAATTACGGGCGTGGTGGCGCACGCCTTTGATCCCAGCACTTGGGAGGCAGAGGCAGGCGGATTTCTGAGTTCGAGGCCAGCCTGGTCTACAGAGTGAGTTCCAGGACAGCCAGGGCTACACAGAGAAACCCTGTCTCAAAAAAAACCAAAAAAAAAAATTACATTATTCACCAAGCAGCCCAAATAGCTATTAATTGGTGAAAGGATTTGACAGTAAAGTGGGGGGTGGAAATGCTGATAGGCAGGCGCTTCAACATGGAGGAACCTTGCAAGCATCTCACTAAGCCAGACAAAAGACTCCACGTGATAACTCTAGGCTAGTACATCAGAACAGCAAAGTCACATGGAAGAATTTGTAGAATAACAGAAAGGAACAGATGGAAAGGAAAACATAGCATCCGCATAGCATCCGTTCCCCTTGCCAAGGTCCCCTCTGGTTTTGGTTCTTCAACATGGGCCGTGTCACGTGGCTCTGATTCACATGGGAGGCTCAGACTAAAGCTGCCAGGCGCTGTGTGATTTCACTTTGTTGGAAGGCACAGAGACTCAAACTGAAACCAGCAAAGAAACCAATGTGTTCTTAATGGTTTTTAACCCAAACCATAAAGCCCTCCCTTGGAGAGACCGGGGAATCACCCACAAGTTGGCCCAGTTCCTTCAATACTGTTTAAGCTATAAAACAGTATCTGTTGTGGTTTGTTTTTTTTTTTTCTTAGTTAATATTTGTCAATTCACGTAGGACCTGTGTTGGCCTCACTCGGGGAATTCACCTAAAAGACAAATTCCTGGGCCCATTCTAGAATTACTTAGATAGTATGGAAGGCAGAGACATTCCAGCCTGTTGAAATGTTCCTGGGCATAGTGTCCATCAATCAGGACTTGCTACTAATAATAAAGGCGGTGTGGGCTGGGGTTCCATGGAAAATGTCATGAGATGGAAAGTTAGGTGGCTGACACTCATTTAGCAATGTGTGAGGTGAGCACCTTGGGTTTTCATAGCATGCAGTCTCTCATTCAGGAACCATTGTACCTACCGAAGGGCAGGCAGAGGCTCAGCAATGTTTGATTGCATGCATAGCATCTAACCTTTAATGCATAGCTCTCATGTTCTCTATGAACCTCTTGGTTAATTGCAAAAGAAGATGGTTTATCCAAAAGGGGACCAAGAGAGTCTACTTTGTTTTTTGCTTGTTTGAGACAGCGGTTCTTTGTGTAGCCTTGGCTGTTCTAGAACTAGCTCTGTAGACCAGGCAGGCCTCAAACTCACAGAGATCTGCCTACCTCTGTCTCCTGAGTGCTGGGATCAAAAGTGGACACCACCACTATCCAGAAAGAATCAACTTCTTTTAGCTTGGATTTTTCATGTTGCCCTGGATTGAGTGATCCTAGCTCCTCCTGCATGCTAGGTTCTGCCACTGAGCTACATCTCTAAAGGGGCTGCGTGGATCATGGTTGTAGCTTAAGAGTTCTGCTAGATGCTTTATGAATTATTCATTGTTTTAGAAAATCCTTACCAAATGTTTAGAGTCCCTGTGGCTTAGAATAGGTATCTCACAAAAGAGAAGCATGCACAAAGGTTTGCGGCATATCAGACACACTGGAAACTTCTTTACCCGTGTCCATATATAGATCAGAGAGTTGGAGAACTTTGAGTCTCTATTGTTATGAGGTATTTGCCTTATCTTGGGCTGTGTGCTGAGCATTTAAAGTAGCTTTTCATCTGTTTCTCGCCAAACTCTATTGATAATGCGTTTCATGGGAAACCAAGCATAGAAACCTAATGGCTGAACAACTCCTACGTCATAGCTGTGAGATGAAGATGGCACTCACTCGGGGCATGCCACTTGCTTACCCGTAGCCTGGAAAAAAAAAATGGAAATATAGACTGGCAAGATGGCTCAGCTGATAAAGGAGCTTGCTGCACAGGCCCAACAATGTGAGTTAGACTTGTAGAACCCACAAGGGGGAAAGAGAGAACTGCCTCTGTCTTCTGGATATCAGATGTGTGCTGTGGTATGTACAGGCCCACCTCTCTTAAACACACCACATATACGCATGCTTCTTTCTCTCTCTCTCTCTCTCTCTCTCTCTCTCTCTCTCACACACACACACACACACACACACATAAATGGAAAACCTTAAAACTTAAAAGAGAAAATATGGGAGCTGGAGAGATGGCTCAGCAGTCAAGAGCACTTGTTGCTCTTGCAGAAGACCTAGGTTCAGTTTGCAACAACCATATGGGAGTTCACAATCATCCATAACTGTAATTCTAGGGGACCTGACACTTCTGACTTCTGTAGACACCAGGGAGGCATGTGGTGTACAAGCTGAACACCCATGTACCTAAAATAAAATAATGGTTTTTTAAAAAAGATGATTTCTAAAAGAGATGGAGAGAAAACATACTCAAAAGATTAAAAAGGAAGAGGTATATATTGACATGATGATGATGATGTTGTTGTTGATGATGGTGATGATGATGTTGATGATGATGATAGTGGTGGCAGTTATTTGTGACAGGATCTTGCTGTGTAGCCCTAGCTCACCTGGCACTCACTGTATCACTCAGTCAGTAACAATCCTCTTGCCTTAACCTCCCAAGTACAGGGATTACAGGCCTGATCCACCTATATTATATGATAATTATTTTTAGATCTACTTGTACCAAGGCCTCAGATACATAAGCATAGGTTCTAACCCATACTCTCTCTCTCTCTGACCTGTGTTTTAGAAAATGGATATTAAATGGAAGCGATATAATAAATAATTCATTATTTAAATTTACTAATTTATTTAAAATAAGGCTAAGTATATCATAAGTGTAGAGATCTCCAAGTTTTCACAGAATGAACACACCTCTTTGAGCTTTGAAGCAACGTAGACCTGATTTCAAATCCTGGCTGTAACACTTCCCATCTATTAAATAACCTTAGAGAGGAGAGGGGTTCAGTTCTCTCACCTGCCCAATGGAGAAGAAATAATTCTTTTTCACAGGTATTTGTAGACATGAAAAGTGATACCTTCACATACCTGGCATCCTTGTCTTTAATCCCAGGGTACCTTCTGCATACAGACATCACTGCGGAGCCTTAGATGTGTAGCGAAATGTTTCTCTTGTTAAGTAACCATCTGGAGAGATGATTAACATCATACAGACTCTAGAAAACAAATGAGCTAGATGTGGAGGCTCCCACCTGTAATCCCCACACTCTGGAGGCTGAGGCAGGAGTAGAGCCGGGAATTAGAAGGTCTACACAGTGAGATCTTGGGGTGAGAGGGAAACATTCACTCATGTTTCAACCATTTACTTCTGACATGCCTTTGAAACTTGGTTTGACTGAAGGAGATAGGCTGGAGTCTAAGGCAGCAGGATCTTGCGTTCCAGGCCATCCTAACTATATGGTGAGACCTTGTCTTTAAAACAAGGGGCCGGGGGTGGGGGGCTGGGGAGAAGGCTCCATGGTTTAGAGCATTGCTTGCTCTTGCAGAGGACCTAGGTTCGATTCCTAGCACCCAGCGCTTGGTCCTAACACCGCCCTGCTGTGGGTCTTCATAAAAACAACTTGATAGGAGCCAGTAAACTACCCTTCGGGAAAGAAAAACCACCTGATTTATTGTGATGGGCCCTGTGGTACTATCCAATAACCACACTAATGCTTTACTTTGTAAAAATAGTTTGGAAAATAATCATACCATCTCCTACGCTTTCTTTCCCAATATTGCATCAATCTGAGGGAAATGAGTGCAGACTGCTTATACCAACCCAGGATTGCCATCTGTGAGATCCTGCCAAGCCCTGGCCTGGGAAACGGGGCTTCTGGGTTTAGGCCACATAGAGAAAGAACAACTTAACCTTGTTCTCCACAGACGGCCTTAGGGAGGAGGGATGGTTTTTGGTTTTCAGCAAGTGCTTTGACAAAGAGTCAGCTCATTCGGTATAAACCAGTTTGAAAGAAGATGCAGAATAGGCCATAAAAGACCTCTGGACTTGACTCTGAGGAGCTACAAGTTATGTTAAAAATAATAATAAAGCCGGGTGGTGGTGGCGGCGCACGCAAGCCTTTAATCCCAGCACTTGGAAGGCAGAGGCAGGCAGATTTCTGAGTTCGAGGCCACTATATCTGGCTGGCCTTGAATTTATTATGTAGACCAGGCTGGCCTTGAACTCACAGAGATCTGCCCGCAACCACCTCCACTGTGCTGGGATCAAAGGTATTTGCCACTACACCTGGCAAAAGATGACATCTTACTCGCATTTTTGATGACGCAGCTGTTCTGGAACACTGGGTTGGGGATTCCTTGGGAATTTCTGACATCTTTTCTGGAGTATATAGAGTCAACATTATTTTCACAACAACATTAAGATATTATTTGTATTATTTCCTTTGCTCTCCCTGGATTTCCCAGATGCGTGATGTGTGCTATTGCAACAGACTGAGCAGAGCCAGCTATTCAGAGATTTTCAGAAAAAGTTAAATAAAGCTATGCCATTCCTCTCATTAACTTTTTGTGGGAAATTAGTTATTTTTGTAAAATATGACATTTATGTTAACACACAATGAGTTACTATTTTTAGCTGAATGAATAATTACTTATATTTCTAAGCTTTGCTTTTTAATACATTAAGTACCCATTTGTATAACATACAGGAGCTATTTGGAGTCCTGCTCAATAACTGTAAATGTTCAAAAGAGTCTTGAGACCAACATGTCTGATAATCCCTGTGTCAGTCATGTGCTCACCATAGACTAGGTTGGTCTGGGATACTAATTACAATACACAAAACAAAAGCTGGGTATATAGCCTAGTGGTAATGTACTGACTTAGCATGCCTGAGGGCAAGTTTGGTCCTCATTCAGCACTGCAGAATAGCAAAACTCAAAGCAAAATAGTCCACAATGCACAAAGTGTCTGTGGTCCCTGAAAAGTGCGTGATGCTGTGACCACTAACCAGGCCAAACCTCCAGGATTGCTTCCAACAGCTTGGCATCTCTGCTTTGCCTATTGATATCCCCATCTGAGGGGCATTCATTTAACACAGTTACATCATTTAATAAAAGAGAGAAGGCGGCTCTGCCCTTATGGAACTCACAGCCTGTCCATTTTATCAGGATCAGCACATACAGGTGATATCTGTGTCTGTGGAAATGGTGGGTTGAGACTCTTCCCCGTGGGTGGGCCAGGCGCTGGGAGGAGTGTTCTCTGCGGTTTCATCTATTCAGCATGCCGACCCTTTAGTAGGAGTAAGTGGTCATATGTCTGCTGGGTGAAGACATGAGAATAAGTAGGGACAGCTAATCGGGGATTGAGGCAAGGGCTAGGTGTGTGACAATGGTAGAGTACTCGCCTAGGATGTGTGGGGCCCTGCCTTTCATCCTCAACGTAGTGATGAGGAAGTGTGTGTGGGGGGGGTCAGAATCTGTGCATTTTTACAGCACATGTGTCTTAGGTAGTCTGTTGGACTTCCCATTTGCCAGTCCCCACATCCTTTTTAGAGAAAGCATCACCCAGGTGGCAATGCTTGCATCTCACAGCATGGTATATTTCAACCATGTTCTGGCACAGATCAGAGAGAGCAAAGGAGAAGAAATCTCTGCCACATGCAGGCCGGAACCTCGCTCTGCAAAAGTAGCAGGTGCACCAGGGTAGCATTATCCAAAAGGACTTATCTAAACCGAACGCAGGGAAAGGTGCGGCCAGCCAACCAAGAAAAACTGCCCCCCAGGAGGCACCGCCCCATGTGATGCTAGGCTCCAGGAAACCCACTCAGCGAGGCCTGCATTTTTGGCCATCTTTACCTGCCTCGGCCAGGTCAGGTGTCAAATCGTTTTGTTCTTTGTCAAGGCAATTGTTTAAAAGTGTCTGTTAGAGGTAACCTTCCTGGAGCTGTAACTGACTTTATTGATTTTCTTGAAATCATGTCTAGCTCTAAACTCAAACTGGTCTGGAACTGGCTAGGTAGCCTAGGCTGGCTCCACACTCCCAGCCATCCTCCTATCTTAGCGTCCCAAGTGTAAAGATTATGGTAGAGAGGCCCACAAGCTGGGCCTGTGAGTGATTTTTATTTGTAAGGTTTATTTGTAAGCAAAACCAGTAAGTTTTGCTAACTCGGACTTTCCCTAGTACTGTCCCAATAGGTTTTTGTTTGTTTCTATTTGTTTCTTTCCAGTACCATATGAGCCTCCTCTAACCTGTCTCTCTACCACCTTCTTTCCTTCTACCTCCCTGCTAGAGAACTTTCTCCATCAGTGAAAGACACAGTGACTTATGGTCATGCCCAGTGTGGTGACTGCTTTGTGTATTAAACACAAATACAGTTGATATTTGCAACCTAAACCTATGTGATCTACACTCTTTCGGTGCCTTCCAGAAGTCTAAGGAACCAGGATAAATCCTCAGTGGAGAGCACACAGGTGCACATGTATTTGCAACAAGGCTCACAGGGGGTTTGGAATCAGGGCATGCCCTTGCCTGAGTTAGTCGGAAACACCCTCTTCAGCTGGTATCTTTCTTTCATTTGAAACACTGGCAGCAGGTGTGATAGGTGTAGCCAAGACGGTAACTGGCAGATAGTAGAACCATCAGAAAAGAACCATTCCTCAGACCAGTAAGCTCCGGGAATACAGTTTTCTCTGGGTGCTCACCTGGGCTGGTAGCTCCCTGGTAGAACATGGACTTAGCACGCATTAGGCTGTGGGTTCAATCCCTGGGAATTCATCTCTGTACCCTCTCACCTCCCCCCAAAATACAAAATCCTGAACCAGGACTGGTGTACAAGCTACTTGGGAGGCTAAGGCAGGGAATTGCACCTTGAAAACCAGCTTGAGCTACTATAATGTAAGTTCCTAGCCAACTTGGGCAATTTAGTTAAGGCTGGGTCTCAAAACTGATACATAATAACTAAAGTGGCTTGGGGCTATAGTTCAGCGGTAGAACACTTGCCTAGCATGCTTGAGGCCCTCGGTTCAGAGCCCAGTAACATAAGGAGAGAGAGACAAAGACACTCCACCTGACAGAGTTCTTCGCCAACTAAGCCCCCCATGCATCCTCTCTCCAGTGGCTCCTCTTCTGAAAGTTCAGTGACTCTGGCAGCCTGGCACTCTCTGCCTCTCAGCGGCAGATCTGATGCCCAGCTTATCAGCTCTTCCCTAACCTTTGTCCTGCTGGCGTGGTAAAGTTTGGGTGCATTGAAGGGGCAGAAAAACAATACACCCCTGTTCAAGAAGTCCTCCCTTTCCTTCCGCAGCCCTCTCCCGTTCTCTCCATCCCAGTTTCAATAAGAATCTTGCTCCACGATTCCTGCATCTGATGTCCTGGGGAATACTTGTCAGAAGGAGGAATGGGAACACAGCCACGTGTGTTTGTAACTGGCAAGAGGTTGTGGCGAATTGACCCAGGTTTCTACCACCTCAGCAAATTGATGTGAGCTTTTCCCTTACAGTTTGAATGTTGGCAGCAGCCTGCTCTCTTACAGTCTTCAGGGTCAGGTGCTCACACAGAGAGAATGGTATTCATCTGGCTTTTGTAGTTCAAGGTCATCTGAACAGAATAAGTTATACTTAGTAAACTGACTTAGCGACAACCCCTTGTGAAAGGCTCAACATCACTATTTCAGATAGGGACTGTGTAGAGAGGCGGGCTTTGGAGAGAGAGAGGGAGGAAGGGAGGGTTGTGATTTCTGAACGGGATACTATGTTGGTTCACACTTTAGAACAAGGTGATAAGAGCAGGGACTTTAGAATGTCACAGCCTCGTTCTGTGACCTTGGTGACTTAATCTCTCTAAAACCTCTCTTCCATAAGTGGGGCATCCTGTGTACCTCAAAGAGTGATCTCAAGGGTTAAATGAGATCATGTAGGCTAATCACTTGGCTCAAAATTAAGCCAGGGTTTTTAGTATGCATGTGCACATTTATTCTTAATCAACTTCCTGATCCAAATCTGTGGATGGTGGTGCCCATGTGCATATGGTGAGGGCGTGGGAAGATCTCATTATTTAGCCTGGGGTATACGTGGCCACAATCCTAGCATGTGGAAGCCCAAAGCAAGAGGATCACAAGTTGCAGGTTACATAGCCAGATTTGTAGGAAGGAGGATCCTGGGGTCTGGGGCTCAGTAAAGCACTTGTCTAGCTGGCAGAAGAGCTTAGTTTCAAGGCTGAACATTAGCAGTATGTTTCGATGCTTAGAAAATGGATGGGGGGCTGGCGACATGGCTCAGTGGTTAAGAGTACCAACTGCTCTTCCGAAAGTCCCGAGTTCAAATCCCAGCAACCACATGGTGGCTCACAACCATCCGTAATGAAATCTGATGCCTTCTTCTAGAGTATCTGAGGACAGCTACAGTGTACTTACATAAACAAATAAATCTAAAGAAAGAAAGAAAGGAAGAAAGAAAGAGGATGGGAAGCCGGACAGTGGTGGCACATGCCTTTAATCCCAGCACTTGGGAGGCAGAGGCAGGCTGATTTCTGAGTTTGAGGCCAGCCTGGTCTACAGAGTGAGTTCCAGGACAGCCTGAGCTACACAGAGAAACCCTGTCTAAAAAAAAAGAAAGAAAGAAAGAAAGAAAGAAAGAAAGAAAGAAAGAAAGAAAGGAGAGAGAGAAAGGAAGGAAGAAAGGAAGAAAGAAAGAAAGAAAGAAAGAAAGAAAGAAAGAAAGAAAGAAAGAAAGAAAGAGGATGGGAAACAGCAGGGAAATAGAAGCAAAGCCTCAAGCAATGTGGTACCCCTGAAAAAGTGCTCAGAGGCTGGAGGCAGACACAGGTCCCCTGAAAGCTTCAGGCCTTCCTAGGCAGCTTGGTGGGCGGTTTACACTTTCCTGCAACCCCTGACCAGGCATCGCCTCCTTCCCCCCACCCCCACCCGACCTTTTAAACATTTCCCAGGATGCAACCAAAACCCACAGTATTTGGCAGAGCTCAGGGACTCTGTCCCATTGCTGTCCCTCCTATGACGGAGAAGGCGAATCCTTGCCAGCACAGAGCCACGAAGCCTTATCAAGTCACTTACTGCCCCCATGCCATTGGATGCTTTCAGATTCAACACAGTGAGAAGACCACTCAACCTCTGCAGTCAGGGCTTCTGAGTCTAAGTCTCTGTCTTGCCATTGGAAGGAGCTTTAGCAAATGAGATCGGGTCTCAGAATGTGGAGTGCTTGCTCTGTTAGATGACTAAGGCTCATCTCACACTGGAAGCTCTTTCTGTGTTTGAGGACATCTTTCTGAGTCTTTTTTTTTTTAAGTAGTGCTGAAGAGCCAGGCATGGTGGTGCACGCCTTTAATCCCAGCACTGGAGAGGCAGAGGCAGGCGGATTTCTGAGTTCGAGGCCAGCCTGGTCTACAAAGTGAGTTCCAGGACAGCCAGGGCTATACAGAGAAAAAAAAAAAAAAAAGTAGTGCTGAAGATGGAACACAGGCCCACCAACATTCTGGGCAAGCCCCTGCCACTGAGCAATACGCCCAGCCCTCAATCCTTCTCCATCCAGATGGCAGCACCTGTCAGGCTGAACACCTTGGACACTGTCCCTAAGTTTACCAGAACTTCACAGACTCAGGATTTTTTTTTTTTTTAAGTTGTAGTTTTGCATCTTGCTGCACAGAGCCACGCCCCTGTGCTGTTCAGAACTGCAGCTTACTTTCCAGCATCCTTTACAGCTTGGCTGTGACACAGCTGCCTCTCAGCTCCGGTGGCTGCACCTGCTTGGCTCCTCTGCAAGCCAGAGACTGAGAACCCAGCATCAAGCCACCTTTCGCTTCCGGTGTGCCTCTTCCTGAATGAGTCGGGACTTCTTCTCTAGCCCCCTCTCTCATCTCAAGGGCCACATCTATCAGAGTGCTTTCTCTATGAATCAAAATGACTTTGGTTTAATTAAACGACTTCCACAGAACTTGGGGTTTTTTTTGTTTTGTTTTTGCCTTTTTTTTTTTTTTTTACTAGATTGGAGTCTTCATTAGAAAGTGAAAGTAGATGTTAATCCTTTTAAAATATGAACCAGCAAGTCATTATCATTTTACACACACACATAAGAAACTTAGTACAAATGAACAAAGATGCTTGAATCCTGTCACCTTTTTGTCTTTGCCCAGGATAACATTGTTATAGCTGCCTTTACTTTGTACTAAGTAACTCCTGCTAAACTCCTTAGGTAGGACATATAATTGGCTTTTCCTTGAGGGAAGGGGAGTCACAAAGTGTGTCTGAGCGAGTCTCTGGCAAATCCCCTGGGTACTGAATAATGAAGCCTGCCTAGCTCCCAGACTCCAGCTCTTCTCACTTTCCTTTGAACAAGGCCAGTCCATTGCTCTTTTTCAGCCCAGCTCTGGTGCTGGGGAAAAAAAAAAAATCCAGTGGCCAGAGACTAAAGGGAGCTTCAGAGAGCCACGGAATCTAGTCTTCAAAAGAAAGCGTGCTCCAAGAGTGAAATGGTCCCCAGCTTGAGGACGGGTGAGTTCCATGGGTGTGCCACAAGTGGAAATGTGCATCTGTGGCTAAATGAAGTTCTCAGAATAATCCCTGGCCCAGGACACACACCCCACCCCCTGTGACTGGAGCGAGTGCTCAGATCAGAGCCCCCAGGCCTACATTTTACCCTTTGATTGTGATGGGCTGTCATCCTTCACAGCTCACACACAGCAAAGCCCCCTCGAGTGTGCTCCCTGGCACAGGAAAGAAGTCTTTCCACATCACAGGAGCCAAACCCCAGGAGTTCTGAGGGCTGAGAACTTTGCCCTTGTAAACTGCTTTGGTAAAGAACTCAAAGGCAGGAGAGTGCGATAAGGAAATGATTCCACATTGTTTTATAGTCTCAGCACTCACCCGGTTCCGTACTGTTCCCTATTCTTCTACTTGAACCATAGAAACCAAGCATAACCCTCCTCTCACCTGGCTGGAACATCCCATTTACCCAGTCTCGGGCTCTGTCGTGTGCCGGCAACATTCTGAAGGACAGTCTACATCTTTGAGTAAAATATCTGCTGAATCTGTCATTGGCTTCAACATTCACATTGGCAGGGGTTTTCTTTGAGTTTCTTTTTTTTTTTTAATTGGGTTGAGGTGTGTGTTAGTACAACTTTTACCAGCTTAACTATTTTTAAGTGTAGAGGTCACCGTACAGAGAATGCTCACACTCCTTGTGCAACCATCACCACCATCCAGCCCCACAATCCTTTTCGTCTTCCCAAACTGAAACTGTCCTGAAATAATACTAACTTCCAATTTCTCCACCCGTAACCCTCCCGATCCTCCCAGCAACCTCCATTCTGCTTCCTCTTTTGAGGAGTCTGACTGCTCTAGAAACCTTGTGTAGGTAGAACCATATGGTATCTATTGTTAGCAGAATGTCCTCAAGGCTGATGGATTCGGAGTGTGTGTCAGAGTCAACCTCCCCAATCCTGCTTCGTGTGTGTGTGTGTGTGTGTGTGTGTGTGTGTGTGTGTGTGTGTTGCTAGTATCAAACACAGAACCTTGTGCTTACTAGACTTATTCCTTCAGTGAGCTGCAGCCCTAGCAACCTCCGTAGTATCTGAGACCAAGCAATATCCCATGGAAGGAGGAAGGAGAGGGCTTAGTTGTTAAGAACACTGGCTGCTGCCGGGCATGGTGGCACACACCTTTAATCCCAGCACTTGGGAGGCAGAGGCAGGTGGATTTCTGAGTTCATGGCCAGCCTGGTCTACAAAGTGAGTTCCAGGACAGCCAGGGCTCGAAAAACCAAAAAAAAAAAAAACAAGAAAGAAAGAAAGAAAGAAAGAAAGAAAGAAAGAAAGAAAGAACGAACGAACACTGGCTGCTCTTCCTGAGGACATAGGTTCAATTCTCAGTGCCCACATGGCAGTCACAACCACCTGTAACTCCAGTTCCAGCAGATCTGACACTCTATTCTGGCCTCCATTTGGCATCAGGTTCGTGTGTCGTGTACAAACATACAGGCAAGGCGAAACACCCACACGCGTAAAACAGAAATAAATCTTTAGTGGTGCATACCGTTAATCCTAAAATTCAGGAGGGAGAGGCAGTGAGATCCTGTCTCAAAAAAGCAAGACAAATGAAAAAGTATTCTATAGTTTGCATTTTTCAGTCTATTCATTCACCCATCAACAGAATTTTGGGTAATGTGTCCTCTTGGCTACTGTGCCCAATGCTGCTGTCAGCATAAACATACAGATACTTTTTCAACACCCTGCTTTCAGTTCTTCAGGGGATATACACAGAAGTGTCATTGCTAAATCATATGCCAGTTCTATTTTTAATTTTTCAAGGAACTACCAACCTTTTTCCGTTCTGACCGGCACAGACGAGCAGTTTTTCCACGCCCTCGACACACTACTTCCTGATTGTTTGGACAGTAGGGCATCCAAAAGGTGTCAACTCCAGTATCATTTGTCTTTTTTTCTTGCCTAGTTCTTCTTCTTTTAATTATAGATTTGTAGTCGTTTTTACTAAAATTTTGATGCATTTGTTTATTGTATGTGGGGGATGGGGGGGGGGGGCAAAAGGACAACTTTCAGGAATCAGTTCCCAACTTTTAGCATGAATCATATAGATCATGTTCCTGAGATAGAACTCAAGTCGTCAGGCTTGGCAGCAAACACCTTGACCCGCTAAGCAATCTTACCAGCAGGCTTCATAATGGCTTACTATCTAGTATCTCTTCTGTCTATGGTTCTTTAGTAAAGTTGTTTCTATTTACTTTTGTTGTTCTGTTGTTGTTTTAACAGAATTTCTCTGTCTAGCCTTAAAACTTTAAAAAATTTTTCAATTTATTTATTTATGCTTATGTATGTGAGGATGGGTGGAGATCAAAAGACAGTGAGCTCATTCTTATCCTATGGGATCTGACGGACAAACTCAAGTCATCAGATTTGATGGTGAGCACCTTTACCCACTAAGCTATCTCACCAGCTCCACCCAGCTGGCCTCAGAATCCCAGCTCCCTTGCCTCAGTCTTCCAAGGTGTATACTACCATGCCCCTCACCATGCCTAGCCCCTCACCAAAATATCATTTGCTATATCCTCATTGATTTGTTTCAGATGCACCCGAGAATTGTTTTTTACATCTCTATATTTTATAAAAATTTTGCTATATGCTTTTGAAGTTTGGGTTGGAATTACCTTCATCATATCAATTTAGGATGCACATTTAAAAAAAATAAATTCTTTTTTTTTTTTTAATTCTGTCTATAGGTGTAGTAAGTACATGCATATAGAGGCCAGAGGCCAACATTTGGCAGTTACTTTTCTCTGACCATGTGAGTCTTAGAGATCAAATGAAGGTCGTCATACTTGGCTGGAAGTGCTTTGACCTACTGAAGCATCTCTCCAGCCCTACAAGCTACGTTTTTTTGTTTCTTTTTTAAAGACTTATTTTATTTATATGAGCACACTGTAGCTGTCTTCAGACACACCAGAAGAGGGCATTGAATCCCATTATAGATGGTTGTAAGCACCATGTGGACCTTGGAAGAGCAGTCAGTGCTCTTAACTGCTGAAGCATCTCTCCAGTCCTACTATGTACTTAAAAAAAAAAAGATAGGGTCTTACTGTAATCCTGGCAGGTCTGCAGCTCAGTATGTACACCGGGCTGGCGTCACAGAAATATTTGCCTTTGCCTAGTATTAAAGGTTTGTGCCACCACACCCATGACACAGAATGAATATTTTATTTTTGTTTTTTGTTTTTTGGGGGGTTTTTTGTTTTGTTTTGTTTTTCGAGACAGGGTTTCTCTGTGTAGCCCTGGCTGTCCTGGAACTCACTCTGTAGACCAGGCTGGCCTTGAACTCAGAAATCCGCCTGCCTCTTCCTCCCGAGTGTTGGGATTAAAGGTGTGCACCACCATGCCCAGCTGAATATTTTAAAAACGAAATTTTAATTTTCCCCTCTCAATCTCCTGTTACCTCTCTCGACACATACATTTATGTTTCTTTTTTTATTTTCCTGGTTACACACAAACAATATTAAAACTTTGTTGCTTTGTGCATGGGCTTTAAAAAATTGTGTATTTTCGACAGTCAGTGTTTTCATAGTGAGAACACTATGTAGGTGTGTATAAGAGGATGTTATAATTGTCCTTCCTTCCTTCCTTCCTTCCTTCCTTCCTTCCTTCCTTCCTTCCTTCCTTCCTTCCTTCCTCTCTCTCTCTCTCTCTCTCTCTCTCTCTCTCTGTCTTCCTTTTGTTTTTCATCTGTATGCTTGTTGAGATAGAGTCTCTCTACATAGGCAGGCTGGCCTGTAACTCAATATTTAGACCAGGCTAGCCTCAAACCCACAGAGATTCTCCTACCTCTGTCTCCCAAGTACTGGAATTACAGTGGATTTGTCCACTTTCTAAAGCAAAGCAATACTATATTGAAAGGAACATGATTTTTGCAAGCAAGAAGGCTGTGTGTCTACAGAGTGAGTTCCAGTATAGCCAGGGCTATACAGAAAAACCCTGTTTCAAAAAACCAAAAAAAAAAAAAAAAAAAAAAAAAAAAAAAAAAAAAAAAAAAAAAAAAAAAAAAAAAAAAAAAAAAAAAAAAAAAAAAAAAAAAAAAAAAAAGAAAAAAAAGAAAGTGGAGCTAAATTTCTGGGGGGAAAAAAAGGCTAAGAGGTTAAGAGTGAGAACTGCTCTTGCAGAAGACAGAACTTTCTCCCCGAGAATACCAACAACAAATTCAACCAGCAAAACACTAAAAATGTGTCCAAAGAGTTTTAAATGTTTTGTCTTCTCCAGGACAGAATTTAGGCTTCAGGTCAGAGAACTTGGATTCCAGTTCAGCCTTCAGCATTCAGCAGCCTAAAGCTCTCTTTGAAAATAATTGTGTGTGGGGGTGGTGGTGGTGGGGATCAACATGACGGCTCAGTGGGTAATGGTGCCATACAAGCCTGACAGTGTGAGTTCAGTTCCCAGAATGGAGAGAACCAACAACTGAAAATTGTCCTCTCTTCTCCTCATGAATGCTCTGGAACATATGTGGAAGCATTCACATGCACATATCACACACACACACACACACACACACACACACACACACACACCACCATCACTCCAAAAATTTTATGACTTGGGGCTAGAGAAATGGCTCAGTGGCCAAGAGCAAATTCTGCCATTCCAGATGACCCAGCTTCTTGAGATGTTAGCACCTATATCAGACGGCTTGAAAGTGCCTAGAACTCTGGCTCCAGAAAATCAGACACTTACTATCTTCTTCTGGCCCTCACGGGCCTGGACTCACAAGCACATTCTCTTCTCTCTCTCTCTCTTTCTCTCTCTCTCTCTCTCTCTCTCTCTCTCTCACACACACACACACACATACACACACTTTTAAAAATAAGACAGATTTTAAAATTACATTTACAAAAAAGTTATAACTCCTTTTGGTGATAAATGTTTTGTCATCTTAGCTGATATTGGTGTATATATATATATATATATATATATATATATATATATATAACTTTAATAATATCACTACAGATAATAAGAAATTTACTTATTTGTTTGTTTATTTTAAGACAGGGTCTTATTTTGTAGACCAGACTGGCCTCAAACCCAAGAAATCCACCTGCTTTTGCCTCTGTAGCTATAAGACTGACGAGATGCCTGACCTGACCTGAGAACCTTATTTTATAAGAACCTTATAAACAGATATGCACCCACATATAAAGCCAGCGATCTACGTTTACTCCTAAGAGATGCTTAATAGGCGGTAGTTTAGAAATGGTGATGTGCATGCATCACTATTCTGTCTTTTAAGGAAAGATTGCCAAGGGAATTTGATTGTATTGAGTTAAGTATATACGATTGTGAAGTGTAGCTATTAAGAGAATAATTTTAAGGGCTGCAAATATGACTTCTTATAGTGACATTGAACCCAGTCTGGACTACATGAGAGTGTCTCAGAAAATGAAAGGACACCACCAACAAAATCTAACTAAACAATATACAAGAGCTGCAATTTACTGAGCACCTGCCATAGGCCAGGAGCCTTACTCAAATGCTTTCTGCACGTCGTCTTCTTTAATCTTTATAGCAAGGCTGTGAGCAGTGCCCACAACTCTTCAGGGGAAAAGAACTGGCATTGCTAGAGGTAGATACCTGTATCTACAACATCGCCTGTCAGTATCAGAGCCAGGGCAGCTCCATCCATGCTTTCTCCACCGCAGCCTCCCTTTCTAGTCTTCATTTTGTCTTATAAAATGCAATGCCTAAGAAATTGAAGAAGGAAGACCTTTAGCTGGATCTAAAATTTTCATTTCAGTGTAGGCAGAAAGCACCCTCTGGGATGATCTGATAGAAACCATATTATTGGGTTTTGTCTGTTTATTGGTTCATCTTAATTTTCTGAGATAAGGTTTCTCTGTGCAACTCTGGCTGTCTTAGAACTCACTCTGTAGACTAAACTACATTGGTCTCCAAAGCACAGAGATCAGCCTGCCTCTGCCTCCCGCGTGCGGGGATTAAAGGCATGCACCACACCCACCTAGTTTAGAAATCCTAAATTATGGAAGGGGTTCCTAGTGAAGAGGGCCATGTGCTTTACAGTTTATGTTACCAGTCTTATCTGTCACATTCTCTAAATAATTGCGTCAGATCCTTGACTTTAAAGATTGTTTCTTGGGTAAGGCGTGGTGGCACAAGCCTTTTATGCCAGTACTAGGGAAGTCAGATCTCTCTGACTTAGAGGGGAGCCTGGTCGACATAATGAATTCCCAGACAGCCAAGACCATTTAAAAAGACCTTGTCTCGATTAATTAACTAAATCAGATGAAGATAGTTATTTGGGCTGGTGAAGTGGCTCAGTGGGTAAAGGCACTTATAGCCAAGCCCAGAATCCTGAGTTTCATCTCTGGGACCCACAGGATGGAAAGAGAGAGACAACTTCTGCAAACTGTCTTATCCCACAGGGAGAGAATCAGACCACTATCACAATATTTTTTGAGCCAAATTTGAAGCAAGTTTTATTAAATACTGGCCAGGACCATGGACACGGGACAGGTTCAAACCTGGGATTCCCAAAGTATGGCAACAAATTACTGTAGTCAGTGGCTTATAAAGGAAGAAGATACAAGGGTATATAGTACCCCACCTTTGCCCATTCAGAGGCAAGCTTACCTCCTAATGAACTTCCTGACTTGGTATATCTCCCACCTACATGTGATCATCCTGTGCAGTTGAGGCAATCAACTTTGTTTACTGAAGTGAAAACAAGTGGCTTGTTATCATACATGAACCAAGGCCTCAGTATTCCAGGGAGTTATCTGTCCTTGGGCAAGTGGGGCTCACGTGCTTAGAGGCATATTTGCTTTATAGATCTTTTAAGCCTAGTAATTGAAACTTAAAACACAACTTTAGCCATCACAGTTGTCCTCTGACCTCATACATATATATGTGAGTTCATGTGTAAATAAAATAGAATTAAAATTTTAAATTAAAGTTAGTTACTTCTAGGGCCAGAAACATTGGTAGAGTACATCGTTGGTAGAGTACATGTCTAGCATGCATGGGGCCCTGGGTTCTATCCTTGGTACAGAAAAAGGAGGGGAGAGAGGTAATTACCTGATGTAATGGGTTTAATAAATTTTCTTTTTATAACAAAGTTCTAACATGTTTATTGTAGAAAAACTGTAAAATAGAGAAAAACAGATATTTTTTTAAAAAAGTAACCACTTATAATTCCATTACTCAGAAGTAAGAACTATTTTTTAAAAAATTGGTATTTACACTCTTTGTCTTTTCCCTTTCTTTTCTGGGGAGGATTGAGACAGGATCTCACTATGTAACTCTAGCTGTCCTGAAACTCTATAGGTAGACCAGGCTGGTCCTGAACTCCCAGAGATCTACCTGCCTCTGAGTGCTGCCGTCAAAGGCATGTGCCACCACATCTGGGTTTCACATTTATATATGAATATAGTTTTTCTGCTTATTACTTAAACAGAGTGATTATATATTTATAGCCAGGGTTTTGTTTGTATGTTTGTTTGTAACTTAACAACATCTCATGAAAGAACTGGAGCGAAGGCTAAGAGGTTAAGAACACTTGCTGCTCTTTCAGTGAACCAGAGTTCAGTTTCTATTACCCACATTAGGTAACTAACAACTCCCTCTAATTACAGTTTTAAGGCACCTGACACCACACCATTTTGGGCTTCTCTGCAGGCACTGCACACATAAGTTATAAATATATTTACACACACATACACACACAAGCCTGTGCATGCACACCACCATCATCATCAACAACAACAACATAAACTAAGTGTATGTATTTCCATTGTTCTGGTGGTAGAAACATCAGGGTCAAAAGTTTAAGATCAAGGTGATCTTTGGGCTACATAGTGACAGCCTAAAATACATGAGACCCCACCTTCTATATACATAGATACATTATATGTAATATAACAAAATAGATAACAATATATAATATAGCAATATAGATTGCATGTGTGTATGCGTGTATGTGTGTGTGTGTGTATGTGTGTGTGTGTGTGTGTGTGTGTGTGTGTGCGCGCGCGCACACACGTGCCATGGCATGCATACTGAGGTCAGAGGAGAACTTGTAGGCATAGGTTGGGTCTTAGGAATCTGATGGGATTAGGTGTGCTCAGGGTAATATGGTGGATCTTAGGAATCAAACTCAAACTCTTAGACTTTGCAGCAGGTGTCTTTACAGAGCCATCTCAACAGCCCAGATCATGAACTTTGAAAGTGGAACGAGTATCTTCTCCAGGAACATTTCACTGGAAGCAGAGTGCTTTGTTTGGAGCTCTAAGATCTTAGAATCTTACTTAGGATTCTGATAAAAAAAATGGTTCCATATTGCAGAATATCTCCCACACCATGAAGCTTTGTTAGGTATGTTTGTAAGTTAGGGCTGAAATATCCAACTACGATGGCCTGGTTTGCTTAAATAACAGAAACATAATCTCTGCATAGTAACATGGGTGCTAAAAGGTTCAGAGAATGAAGAAACGGCTCATGAGCTAGGAGTACTTGTTGCCTTTGCAGAGGATCAGATTTAATTCCCAGCATCTACATGGTGGCTCCCAACCATCTATAATTCCAGTTCCAGGGCTCTAATGACCTCTTCTGACCTCTTCAGACACCAGACAAACCCAAGCTACTCAGACATACATGTAGACAAAACACCCACATGAAATAAATAAATAAAATTAGCTATAAAAGTAAATCTAAAACACACATCTATATCTATATATATTTACACATACATGTATATATTAAAACGGTTATTTACTTGAGGTCCTTCTGCTTGGTTTCTAGATGAGCTTCTCCCCGTGTCTTTACATTTTCTTCTTCTCTGCTTTTCCCATCTTAATCTCTTCCTTAGTCTTTCCAAAAGCTGGGATGGTACCCAGGACCCAGCACACGCTAAGCTAGGACTCTACCACTGATCCGTATCCCCAGCCCTCATCCCTTTCTACAAAGATACTCATCCCATTAAATTAGGGCCCACTGATGTAACCTCATTTTTCTTTAAGAACCTCTTCAAAGGGTGTGTCTCCAAATATGTCATATTTGATATTGGGGGTTAGTACTTGAGAATTTGAGCAGGGGACCCATCCTTAACAGTCATAGACTGGCCTTCTCTGATGATTTTGAATGTTTTCCTGGACTTGGTGACACTGGGCTTGTAAAATCGATGTTTTAGAGACCCAGGCAGGACGGCAACAAGTGCAGGATTTGCTTAGACCACAGAGTGAGTTCAAGGCCAGCTTGGGTAACTGAGTGAGCTCTCATCTGAAAATAAAGAAGTTAGATAATAAAATAAAATAAAAGCCTGGGGATATAAGTGGATGGTAAAGCATTTCTCTAGTATGCATGAGGCTCTGGTTCAGTCTCTAGTTCTAGGGAGAGGGAAAACTTTTACTGTACTTTTTTTTATTGCTTTGCTAAACTAGAGTTCCAATGGAAGACTTCTCCCATGCTGGGCAAGTCTAGCGCTGAGCTGTATCTCTCCATTGCAATAGTTTTCTTGGTTTGGTTTGTTTTGTTTTCCTGCTGAGGGTAGAACCTAGGGCCTCACATACTAGACAGATGCTCTGATACTGATTCCTGCCCCAGTCTACTGACATTATTTTAAGAGGTCTTGCTAAGGAAATATGGTCTTTAAAGGCTTTTGTTTGTTGGTTGTTTTATTTATTTTGGTTGTTGTTGTTTTGGGTTTTTGTTTGTTTGTTTACATCTTAGTCTTTTAAAATGGTATTTGTCACCTTAAACATACTCTGTCTTAAGCCCTTAGGAAACCACTGAATTACCCCCACTTAGCTTTCTGTCACACGGAGAGCATGTTGCTACAACATACCCATCAATGCTTCTTCAATGGATAAAAACATGCATGTCATGTATCTTCAGGTTTGCAAAGACTTAATCTGTCCTCCATACTTTACAATATCTTGCTGGGATGAGATGTTTAACTTCGTTGGTAGAGTGCCTGCCAAACACGCACAGAGCCCTGGGCTCAATCCCCTGTAGTGCCATAAAGTGGGAGTGGTGGCTCATGCTTGTTAACCACAGTCCTTAGGAGGCCGAGACAGCTTCCAGGACAGCCTGGGCTACAGGAAGAACTTTTCCCCAAACAAACAAACAAACAAACAAACCAAAAAGATAGCACTGTTTCAAAGTGGGCACATAATAAAGTCATGGTGAACTAAGGGCTACCACACCACCTACACAAGTCAGATTCATTAGGATTCCATGTGTTCCAATGTGAAATGACACCCAAGCTCTAGAACATGTCTGTTTGTTTCCTAAGAGGGGAAAGAGCCTTTGACCCAGGGACTCATACGTGGCTATTTTCAGTGTTGATGGATGGACAGGGTTTTTCACAGCCATCTGGTAGGGTGATTTTCTCTAACTTCTTCATCACTTTTTACAACTGAAAACCCTTGGTCTGATCCTTTGATGGATGAACATGAGGACCCAATCTGTGAGCGGGATGACCGATGGCCAGGCAGTGTGGACAGAACCATCACAATAGTCAAGGGCTATCTGTCTGTAGTAGTAAAGTAGCCTGCTGCTTACCAGCATCATTTGAAGCTGAAGCTAAAGAAATTTTGTTGTGGCTCTGACCGTCATTCAGTTAGACTTGTAAAGACACATACTCATGGAAAGGAATGTAGCTCTGTGGTAAAGTCCTTGCTTGGCAAATGCAAGGTCAAACAGAAGAAAAAAATAAGTGCAGGAGTTACTGAGGAAGTAAGTGTTTTGTGTGTGTGTGTGTGTGTGTGTGTGTGTGTGTGTGTGTGTATGTGTTGTTTGTTTATTTGTTTGTTTGTTTGTTTGCTTGCTTGTTTAATCTGTACCTTGCCTAGCCAATGAAGAGCTTCGTCCTATAGAGAAACTGGAATTTTAAGGGCAAGTCTTCTGGGCTGAGAAAGTTTTCCATCTGATAAGGAGGGCAGGGCTTTTGTTTGTTTGGTTGTTGTCCATCTTGTCTGAAGGAACAGCTGACCCTTTCTATGTCCTGAGAGGTCAGGATTAAAAACTTCTAGGAAGCAGTGAACCCCGCATTATGGAGGGAAGATGGGTTCAGCAGAGCCACGTAACCCTTTGTGAAGTTCTGAATGTTTATATCTTTGAAGCAACATCTGTCATGTAGATGCATGAGAACCACGCATCCCTGTAAAGCCCAACAGGCTGGTGAGAAGTATAACTAACTAACTCAGTGGTAGAGCCCTTGACTAGCCCCTGTGAGGCGCTGGGTTCCATCCCCAGCCCCGCAGAAAGATCACAGGCATGCAGTGAGCAGCTTGGCTCCGGACAGCCAAGGGAGTCCATCCTCCAGCTTACTTTTGACACATTTCTAACAACCCTGGTTATCCAGTTTCCTAACGCCTGCAGATTAGAGCAGATCAATTCAAGGGGAAGAGCAGGTTGCTGTTGGCAGGCACACAGAGTTCGGAAAGACGTGACAAGGGTCAGCCAGATACTGGGAAGGCAAGACAACAAAGAGAAGACAAACACACTCCAGCTAGAACCGACAACTGACGACCCGACATACGACACAGTGGAGTCTTAGGCAGTGCTGGCAAGCAGCTATTGGATGTCTAAAGATGTACGGTCTCTTCAGGATGTGACCATCTGCAGCCTGTGCTAAAATGTTTATGAACCGTTGGCATGGGCCTGGGAGCTCAGGCCACACTTGTGCCGTGTGCCTAAGTATGCACAAGGCTTGGTTTTAACCCTTGACACCAAATAACAAAAGCTACCGAGTGATAGCTGTTAGTAGAGAAATTTATGATCTTATCATTCTGTTCATATATTAGGGTTTGGGTGTTTTTGAAAAGGAAGCAAGGCCAAAGCAGGACACAGTGCATTTCAGGTTGAGGGAAGTGACTTCTACTTAAAACGGTAATAACCCTTCAGCCACTAGAAACAATGCACTGGTCAAGTCATCTGGGTAGTTAAAGGGACAGTGAACTGCGGATAACCAAAGTTGTATATTCGGTTGCTTTTGGTATCCAACTCCTTCTGTCTTCTTTCCTTCCTCTCCATTTTTATTTTTATTTTATTTTATTTTATTTTATTTATTTATTTAGAGACAGAGTCTCACTGTGTAGCTCTGGCTGGTCTGAGACTCAGAGATCCACCTGCCTCTACCTGCTGAGTGCTGAGATTAAAGGTGCGCCTCACCTCTGCCAGCTACTTTCTGCTACTCGTCTGAGACCCATTAAGGTAGCATTGCTCGGGAAAATTTGAAACTACAAATGACATCGCTCTGCTCGTCCTGTCTTCTGCTACACTTGTTATTCCTAGGCAAACTCTTCCTCCAATCACTTCCTCAATGCCTTTACCCTTTTCTGACTCCTTACCACCCTCCTCCAGGTTGGTCCCAGCCTCTGTACACTTTGCCACGTTATCTTATTAGCATACGCAAATCCCTGCTTCCAGGAAAGGCTTCATCCACCAATGCCATGGAACCCTTCTCTCAGAAATCACTTCCTAGCCTTCCTCTCTCTTCATTACCTGTTAAAAGAAATGTGGCTTGTCTTTAGAGATAGTATTTCCTCTAAAACCTTCCCTCAGGAAGACTGGCTCTCCCAGGTCACAGGGTGTGTGAGTGTTTCCCTCCTGTCCCTTGAACATAGAGACTCACAAGTCTCTTTGAGTCTCCTCTTCCCTGCCCTTCCCACTACTGCTAACACAGATTTTTTTTTTGTTATTTTTTTTTGTTTTTTGTTTTTTGTTTTTTGTTTTTTGTTTTTGTTTTTGTTTTTGTTTGAGACAGGGTTTCTCTGTGTAGCCCTGGCTAACACAGATTTATGTCCTCACATTTCTTCAGGCTACAAGTCTGAGATCTGAATGTTGGCAGGGTTGATGGTGTTTCCACAGGGTCTCTGCCTTTGCTTTCTGTTTCTGTAGCTGAATACCATAGCCGAGATCATTATGGTCTCCTCCTCTTCCTTCTCCTCCTCCTCTTCTCCTTCTCCTCCTCTTCTCCCTCCTCCTCCTCCTCCCCCCTCCCTCCTCTCCCTTTGAGATATTTATTTTTTGTAACCCAGGCTAGCTTTGAACCCAACTTAGAGCTGAGAATAGCACTGGTTTCTTACCCTCCTGCCCCCATCTTCAAAATGTTGGGATTACACTTGTGCCATCTTCCCTGGGTCTCAAATTGGGCAGTTTATAAATAGTTTATCTAGCTCATGGTTCTAGAAATCCAAGAACATACATAGTACAGGCATTTGCTCAGCATTTGGTGAGGTCCTTCTTGCAGCATCATAACACAGTGAGCAGATGGGGTAGGCAGTCTCCCATAGGACAGAGAAAACAGACTAGCTGACTCCCTCAAACTCACAGATAGACAGGACAACCTGGAAATTCTGACTCTCCTGCTTCTAAATCCTGAGTGCAGGGATTACAGATTACACCAACCCCAAGCTTCACGTGTCCTAGACAAGCATTCTACAATGGAGATACACCCCCTGGCCCCTTTTCTCTCTCCTCCCACTATTTAAAAAATTTTAAACAAAGGCATAATCCAGCCAGGCATGGGTTTGCTCCTCTGTTATTCCAGAGCAAAAGAATCTGAGGCAGGAGCATTGCAAGTCAGAGGCTAGCCTGGGCTGCATAGCTGAGACTCAATTGCAGAAAAACAAAATAAAGCAAAACAAACAAAACAAATAAATATCCACTGATTCCATCCTGGCCTTCATGACCTCTTTTAGTCCTATTTATCCCCAAAGACGCCATTTCCAAAATCTACCAACATTTGACTTTGGATTTGATTTAGCATAAATTTGGGAGGGGACAAATGACTAGATCATAGTGTCCTTTCTCCATGGCTTGAAGGAGTCTGCCATCTTGTCTTCTTCTCATATCATTAATAGCTGCGCCCCCCCCATCCCCAAATGACATCAGTCAGATTGGATCAGGACCCACCACTAATCCCCCCCACTTTTTTTTTTCGTTTTTCAAGACAGGGTTTCTCTGTATAGCCCTGGCTGTCCTGGAACTCACTCTGTAGACCAGGCTGGCCTCAAACCCAGAAATCCACCTGCCTCTGTCTCCCGAGTGCTGGGATTAAAGGTAGTGCTAAAACACATAGTCCCACAACAGCTTAGGCAACTATTTTGCATGGTTCCTCTCAACCTCACCCCTTCCACACTTTCTGTGGCAGTTCCATCCCCAAGATTGACCTACTTTTGATTCTTTTTTCTTTCTTTCTAGATTTTATTTTGTTTTGTTTGTTTTGTTTGTTTCGTTTTATGTGTGGGGATATTTTGCCTACATGTATGTATGTACACATTTGTGCCTGGTACTAGCAGAGGTCAGAACTGGCCATTAAGCCCCTTAGAACTAGAGTTACAGATTGTCGTGAGTTATCATATTGATGCTAGGAATCAAACCTGGGTCCTCTGAAAGAATATTATATATATAGCACAGTGCTCATAACCGCTGAGTTATCTCTGGTCCCCATCTCTCTGATGCTGCTTCATATCTGCTCCAGTTCCTCAACCCAGACTTCTCCAACTCACCCAGCATCCTTGGATTCTCCTCCCCAGGGATCCCCATGCCCTTGTCCCACCATGAGCTCCTGCCTGACCCCATCCTGCCTGCTCTCCTGAGTCTCCCAGTTCTCACCACCTCAGCCTTACCCTTACCCTGCTAGCCACCTTTCCTTGTTGGTCTGGCCACACCCACACCAGCATCTCACCCAGTGCAGAGGTACAGAGGTCTTGAGACTAGCTCACACTTGGTCTGCCTTGCTCGTTTACAGTCCCAGCTCTGCTTCCTCTGCCTCTACTCCCTTGGCTGACCTGTTTCAGAGCAAAGAGAGAGGCCCTCTTGTCCCTCTGCTCCCTTGCGGCATGAAGGCACGGGAGGGACACTCAAGAAGAGTTATGACCATGACCTGATATGGTCAGCCTGAGCCTCTTTCTTGCTGGTCTGGTCGGTGCTGCTATTTTACACATTCAGGGCCAACAGTTACTAACACTTACGCTTGCCCGTTCCCTGCCCCACCCCCATCAGTATTTTCTCAATTCTTCCTTGCTTTCCTTTGTTAGAGAAAGACTTATTGTAGGGCTAGAGAGATAGCTCGGTGGTTAAGAACACTTGCTGTTCTTGTGGAGGACCCACATTTAAGTCCCAGAACCCACATGGTAGCTCCCAAACATCTGCAACTGCAGGCCCAGTGGATCTGATGCTCTCTTCTGACTTCCGTAGGCACCAGGCACTAGGCACCAGGCACGAAGTCATTACTTCTCAGCCTCAGGGCCAAATTATCCCAAGGTTGATCTCTCCACTGTGTGGAGACTCAGGTATTTGCTCCCTCCCTCCCTGCCTCCTCTCTCTCTCTCTCTCTCTCTCTCTCTCTCTCTCTCTCCCTCCCTCCCTCCCTTCTTTCCTTCCTTTCTTTCTTCCTTCCTTTCTTCCTTCCTTCCTTTCTTCCTTCCTTTTTTCCTTTCTTCTGTTCCTTCCTTTCAAAGCTGCCACTTTCTGCTTCAGATATCTGTATTTCCTCCCTCTCTGGGTCTAAATTTCTTTCCTTTTTGACCTCAGTTGTCCGAGTGGTTTATGCACACCATAGCTCTTTCACACTGATCCTTCCGGAGATAATTCTGTGAGTGTCCCTGGTCTGAACTCTGCCACCATGGCGCCATGAACACCTGGGGCCACAGAATTCTTCCCTGTGGAGCTTGTTCTGTGCATGGTGATGTATTATGCAGTGTCCCTGACCTGTATTTATCAGGGGCCTGGAGTACCTTTCCTCCAACTTGTGACAAGCCAGAATGTGGAGACTTTGGTAAATATCCCTGTAGAGAACTACCTGGTTAAAAACTCTTGGTGTAGATGTTTAGGAATGTAGGTTCTGTGCTGGTGTTGGTGGATGCCTTTAATCTCAGTACTTGGGAGGCAGAGGCAGGTGGATCTCTTAGTTTGAGGCCAGCCTGGTCTACAGAATGAGTTTCAGGTCACCCAGGGCTATGCAGAGAAACCCTGTCTCAAAACAAAACAAAACAAAACAAAACAAAACAAAACAAAACAAAACAAATGTGGGTTCTGTCAAGTCATTGTTGCTAGTCTCTGTGCAGGGGTATTGAAGTCTACAGTATGTCCATCTAAGACTTCAGCGTTACTGTGAGCCTACAGAATATAATAGTTACAGAACAGAAAAACCTTTGTACCTTATGATTATATAAGGAAAGAACAATTATAAATAAAAATTCCCAAAACTACAAAACTCACAGTCGCTTATCTTTCTGATTAAATTCTTTTTTTTTTTTTTTTTAAAGAGAGGGTCTCATTGTGTAGCTCTGGCTGGCCTGAAACTCACTACATAGACCAGGCTACCCTCTAATTCACAGAGATCTGCCTGCCTCCGCCTTAAGTGCTAGAATTAAAAATGTATGCATCCTGCCTGCCCTTCCCCCTCCCCAACCCCTGTAAAATTCTTGTTTAAACAACTGCATACACGTTAACAACCCTTATGCAAAACTCCAGTCAACAGTATTTTATTGAGATTACACAAGACAATCAAATGGCTTTTTTAAAAAAAAATTAGTAATCTATGTAGCTCTCAGTTGGCTAACAAAAGCCATAGTAATGAATATAGGGTCCCTTGGGTCTGATGTCTGGTCTGCATCTCAGTTCTCCCATCAGTTATATGCTATTGAGCAGGGGAACAATGCCACTGCTTAGCCTGTAAACTAGGCATGGTGATAGCACCTACCTGACCAGTGCACAGAGGGGATGCAGCAAGATCTTAGCTAGCCACTCACCCTTGGACCAGCATCTGCTCCAGACTGAGTGTCCAGTGCGTGGTAGCTGCTATCTTGAGGGTTGCCCTTTTCCTTTCTCATCCTTCTCAGCAGAACTCCCAGCCTTCACTTCCTTTTCTTCCTTAACCCCTTATTCCTTAGCCCTTGCAGAGATGAGATGATACCCTAGTGAGTCTTGTTTCTCAGAGCTTGCTCGCCCTGTCCCAGTTAATGGCTCTCTGGTTTAGGGTTGACCTCTGCTTTCCTTAGAAGCGTCCACTTCCTTGGAAAGGGGGAGGGGCTTCTTGTGGCCCCCCACTCCCTTCAAGCATATCACCCCTCCCCCACTCCCTTCAGTCTGCTGGCCTTCTACTGTCTCTCTAGGACAGGAGAGGACAGGAGGGATGTCTCTCCCTATCTTTTTCCATGCACGCCTTCCCCCAAATTCATGGCCCCAGTGAGCTGACTCTGACTCCCCATTACTAACAATCAGGGACCAAAGCCACCAGATTCTGCTTTCTCCCCTCTCCCCTCCTGCCTCTGTATGGTTTCTGCCCCGTTCCTGCAGGGACACAGGTGACCTTAACATGGCTGAAGTGACCTCCCTTCTTTAACATCACACTTCTTGCTCACTGCTCCACAATTTCTTTCACCACCTCTCTCCCATATTCAACTGGCCAGGTTCTCTTCATTCTATGGCCTATTTTTTTTTCTATTTTTTTTCTTCTTTCTTGAGAGAGGCTCTCACTATATATCCCTCCCTTGTACTCAACAACCCCCCATGCTGTGACCTCCGAGGGTTCCAAGAGTGTACCAAGTCAGTCACCATGCCCAGCTAGTGGCCTAATGTCTTGGATCAGTTTTCTCCCCACTACCTCAGCAACGGTGGCTGAGATTTCTCTCTCTCTCTCTCTCTCTCTCTCTCTCTCTCTCTCTCTCTCTCTCTCTCTCTCTCTCTCTCTCTCTCTCTCGGAGTTGAACTCTCCGACTAACTCTTAATGAGTGTTCCTGTCTTGTCTTGTCATCTTCCAGACCATTCTCCACAGTACCATGAGGGCAGCCAGCTTCCCTCCTCAGTATGCTCTTTCTTGGATGAAGTCCAAGCTTGCTTAGTGGTGTGCAGGGCCCCCTGGCTGCTGCTCCAGCCCCATCTCTTTCAGCCTCCCTCTCCTCCCTCCCCCCTCCCAAGCTGCTGTCACTGAGGGAGGTATTTGAAGTTCAGGGGACTGACCTTGTGTTGTGGCTCCGTGCCCTTGTTCTGACTGCTCCCAGACTTCTCTGTCTGCTGTGTCTGGCTCCTCCTCTCTGCCTGGGAGACACCTACACGTCTCTGTCTCTTGAGAGTTGGGAGTTTACTGCCCCCTCATCCAGGCAGCCTTCCCAATGTCCACATCCTCTCCTTCATTACCCACTCGGAAGGAAATATCCCATTCGTTTCTACCTCAGGTCTCAGGGTTGCCTACTCTGTTACCTTCTATCTCAAACAGGCTCCCACCTCTCCTCATTTTTTTTTTTCTTTTATTTACCTCAGGCACACGCCTGGTCCTGACTTCTCTATCTCCATTTTCCCCATTTCCCCAACTCTAGATGTTTTTCAGAGGTTTTTTTTTTTTTCCCCTCTAAGAGATTCCCTTTGCTCCCCAACTTGAAAAATTCGATGTTGTAATCTCACTTAACTATGCCTCCATCACCTTCAATTCCTGTCCATGTTTTAATCCATCCATCCTGGAACCTTTACTCTCAGGATAACAGGACAAGGCCCATAGTAGGCTGCAACACTGCTTTTATCTTATCTCTTCTTGGTTTGTTTTGTGAATATATATGAACCAATCACTCTTTTTGTTGGTTTCTGATGTGTATGTGTGTCTATATGTAGGCTTTATGCTGGTACCCTCAGAAGAGGACATCAGAGCTCCTGGTGCTAGAGTTATAAACAGTTGTGTGTGAGCTAACTGATGTGGGTGCTGGGAACTGAAATCTGGTCCTCTGGAAGAGCAGCTGATGCTCTTAAACACTAAGCCAACTCTCAGCCCTCCTATTTTTGCTTGTTTGTTCTTGTTTTGAGATAGGCCTGTATAGATAGCTCTAGCTGTCTTTGAACTTGTAGTAATAATTCTGCCTCTGCTTTTGAGCACTGGGATTAAAAGGGTGTACCATCATGGCTGGCTAACTTCCACTTGTTATGTGTGTGTGTGTGTGTGTGTGTATTCACATATGTGCAGACATGGATGCATGTACTTCAATGCCCAGGTAAGGCCGGAGGATAATTTTGTGTAGTGGGTTCTCTCCCTCTACTGCGGGGGTTTGGATCCATCCCAACAAACTTCGTATTCTTATTTACTATTTAAACTATGATGACTAATCTCAAAATGGACATTTGTGTACAAATTTGGCTAAACATATATTTTCATTTTTTAGTATGTGATTTAGTAAAACTGCTGGGTCCTATGGTCACTATGTATTGAAGAACTGCCACAATGGTTTTCAAAATGGCGGCACCCTTTTCCATTCTTCAATTTCCTTGCCAACATTTACTTATTGGCTGACTTTTTGGTTAGTGCCATTTTAGTGGCTGTGCAGTAGCATCTCTTCATGGTTTGATAACCTCATTCTTCCTTTTTTTATTATTAGGTTTTGGTAAATATTTGCTGTATAAAAGATATCAACATTTGGACAAACCTTTGAACGGAAGCTTCTGCTTTCAAGTTTTTTTGTTTTTGTTTTTTTCGAGACAGGGTTTCTTTGTGTAGCTCTGGCTGTCCTGGAACTCACTTTGTACACCAAGCTGGCCTCAAACTCAGAAATCCCTCTGCCTCTGCCTCCCGAGTGCTGGGATTAAAGGCGTACACCACCACACCCGGCTTAAACATACAGACGTCTGTTTTTTGTTTGTTTGTTTGTTTGTTTGTTTGACAGGGTTTTTCTGTATAGCCCTGGCTGTCCTGGAACTCACTTTGTAGACCAGGCTGGCCTCGAACTCAGAAATCTGCCTGCCTCTGCCTCCCAAGTGCTGGGATCAAAGGCCTGTGCCACCACTGCCCCTGGCTTTCAAGTTTATTAATTATCTAGGTATGAACAATTATTAGAATCTAATTCTTTTTAGTAGCTTATTGTATTTTATTGTGGTTTGAGATAGGTTCTTACACAATAGCCCAAGCTGGACTGGAACTCACTGGGATTGCAGGCATGAGCTACTAAGCCCCATTAGAATAAAAAAAAAAAAATCAAAACAAAAAACTAAAGGTGACTTTTTTGTTGCCATAATTATTTACAGTATAACAATGGTGGTGATTTACCATGAGAATCCATGGAACTTTGGACATTTGAAAGTATTTTACAGAATAAACTAAACTGCAATTAAAACTCCAACTTGGATATCGGTGCTGTTCATGGTCCATCTTGGTAATCCAAGCTTATAATCTGAGCACTTGGGAAGTGAAGGCAGAAGGATGGCAAGTATGAGGTTAGCCTGGTCTACAAGAGCCAGTGTCAAGCAAAATACCATGAAACAAACACCAAGAGACAAGTAAGCAGGTAATGGTTTTTGGAGTGCCCATCCGGCCCCTCCTCGTTCAGACAGCTTATACATTGGAAGCCCAAGAATAAGAATTTCTGTGATGACCTTGTAAACTTTTGTTTTAAAACCAGCCCATCACCTTCTCAGCAGACAAGTTCTCAAAACAACCTTTGATAGCACTTGGGAGACAGGACAGAGGCGGCAGGAGGTGTAGACTGGTGCACACACCTTTAATCACAACACTTGGGAGACAGAAGCAGGTAGATCTCTGTGCTTTCTGGGCCAGCCTGGTGTACATACTGAGTTCTAGGACAGCCAGAGCTACAGAGTGAAACCCTGTCTCAAAAAAAACAAAACCAACAAGAAAAAAAAAAATAAAAGAAAGAAAGAAAGAAAGGAAGAAAGAGAGAGAAAGAAAGAAAGGTGGAATTGCTAAGGCTATTAGTGTATTTGCCTAGCAGGAAGCCCACGCTAGCATGTCATGAATGGGGCACAATGATACTGGGGTCATAAGTTCAAGGTCATCCTCAGCTAATAAGTTCAAGGCCAGCCTGGGGACTTTGTGGGGAGAAAGGAAAAAAAAAAAAAAGGAAAAAAAGGTCACTGCTAAAAGTTTCACCAGATAGGGTTTTACTCAGTAAACAGTAGACCCTGGGAAATGTAACAGGTTCTGAAAACTTATTTTTGATGACTGGAAGTCAAACAGTTCCCTCCCAGTCTGTGGTTTAGCCTACTTATCTCAAGTCAGGGGGTAATGGTCCAACTGTTTCTCTTTAGTTCTAGAGAGTTCTATCTTGGCCAGGCTTCATTTGTTCATTCTATCCCCAGATAGAGACTTCTGTTGTCAGTCTCCCCCCTCCACCCCCACCCCACAAACTTGAGTGCATTCGAAGGAAGACTTCAAATTTAAAGCCCATAATAAGCTTTACAACTGTAGGGTGTTCAGGCATTCCAAGAGGAGCCCATGGGGTGGAGCCAGGGCAAAGGTCATAGCAAATAGTGTGTAGCAAGCTTTCTGCATGTATAACATCAACAAAGTAGTCCCATTCTCTGTGCTTTTTATCTTCAGAATTGGTGTGTGTTTGTGTGAAGGTAACTATTCTGAAGATGTATCCAAAACGGAGAACACGTCCTTTTTGGAACCTAAGTAGAAACCGGCTTACTGGTTGGAGGTTGGAAACATGTCAGTTGCTTTATGGAGGAAGCACAGCTGAGGCCTGGTTTCCCTAGGCTCTGTGATAACTTGGGCCAAAGCAGTGTGGTGGCTTCAGGAGCCCCGAGGATGGAGAGAGATTCGCAGGAGGACCCATGCTTTTCACAGTTGAAACAGGAGCCCTCTGAGAGAAAGAGATATTGCAATGTGGCTTCCCTGACGCCTTGAAGGGAGACGTGGATGACACAGCACCAGCCATTCCGTCGCGGGGTGGGGACAAGGTGGCGGTAGACGCCATCCTTAGGCCCCTCGCGGGCAGGCAGCCTCCGCTGAAGCATCGTGTGTAGAGTGGGAGAGAGGGCAAAATGATAAAAGTCTAGGGCCCTTGCGTTTGTTAGAGAAGAGAAGCACTCTCCTAAGTCGCTGCGCTGGTGGGAAGGACCAACCTGGGCGAGAAACTGCAAGAGGTTGGGGGCGGGGTGCAGCGCCTGCTCTTTAATCTCCGGCCCCATCCTCTAACTCGCCCCACCTGGATGCAGGGCGAGGACCGCGTACAGAAGGAACTGTGCGGCTGGGACATCGCTTTCAGATTCAGGGGGAGCGGCGCTGGATCTGGGGTCCGCTGTCACCACACTACCCTCTCTCGGGCCTCCTAGGCGTCCCCCCCAAGCTCCTCTCTGCATCTCTGCCTCTGTTAAAATAGTGAAACAAACCGTGTTGTAAAGTGATGGAAAGCCGCGGGCTGAGAGCCACTGGCAGTGAGGGGCTGGAGGGGAGGGGGCGCGGTGGCTGGAGATATAGTGGCCACCAGTGAGCGCTGAGTAGGTCGGAATTGCGCTCAGCTGTAGCGGCCGAGACCCTTCCCCTCCGGCTGCCGGGCCCGCCCCTGGCCCCGGGCGCCTAGGGAGGGCGTGGGGCAAACTTGGGGTTGCTGTAGGGGGTGAGGTGGGAACTCCACCTCCACTCATCCCGGGATAGTGGCAACTGCGGTTGCCTAGCTAAAACTGGGGCGGGGGTGACGACAGGGACAGCCGGGTACCGCGGTCCTCCCGACTCCCCCAGCTCGTTCAGCCGCGGCTGCTGCGGCAGCTCTGTAACACGTCCCCAGGAGACTCGCAGGAGCAACACGTGATGTGTCTACTTATCAGGGTGAGAGGGGGAGAGCGAGTCTCCGAGCGTGCGGGTGAGGAAGCGGGGCGGGGGGCCGAGGCGGGGGCCGGGAAGACGGCTAGGGCAACGGGGTCGCCAGCTCCTCGCCCACCTCCCTCCCTGTGGGAGAAGAGGAGGAGGGGAAGTGACTGCGGAGTTGATGAACTTTGCACATCCAGAAACGCCATTTTGATTCCTTTTCCGGAACAAGTTTGCATCTCTCCTCGTTCTCTCCCCGAAGCCCACCGGTCCACACCGCATCATGCCTGGGAGCCCAGCACCCTGCCGGGCCGTAAGTACGCGTCCCGGGTCCCCTGCTTGCGGCACTCCGGTGGTTGCGAGATGCCCGGGGCATTGCCGGAGCGACCTTTTAAAGAACTTTTTGGGGATGGGGAGGGTGAAGTGTGCAGAGTGCGGTGTACTTCTGAAACTCGGCGTTTGGCAGAAAGGACCCGCGCACCCCACGCCTGGCAGCATGCGCTCGGTTGGGGCTGTGGGGTAGGGGAGCCGGGATGAGCTGGGCAGCCCTCTCCCCTCGGGCTGCGCGCCCGGCCGCTCCTCCTCCTCCTCCTCCCCTTCCTCCGCTCCTTTCCCCTTCCCGAGCTGCCGGCTCTGCCAACCAGCTCCCAGCGCGAGCCGCCGCAGCGCCCCGCCAGCAGGACCTGATGCGCATCCATATTAGCCGTCCGAGCGCAGGAATCCGGCCCGACCCGCGCCGCCGAGTTTATTTTTAACCAGCCCTGCCGGGACTCGGATGGTGCGCACACCGCGGGCCAGAAACATCTTCCCAGCGCTGCTCTCCATCTTCCGCCCTCTCTCCCCCGACATCCTCCCCCCCATGTGGGAGGGGAAACTTTTCTCCTACATACTTTCTAGTCCCTCTCGGGTCGGGAAGCACGGAGATGACGGAGCCAGTCCGCCGCCGCAAGGTATCCGGGGGTGCCCACCCGGGGTGCAGGCGCGGGGGCCGTGCGTTCGGGGCTGCTCGGTGGGAGCATCCGCCGCGCCCTGCTCTGCGGACTTTGATCCTCCCGGGCGGACGGCGCCGACCGGGAGGGGCGGCAGGCAGCCCCGAGCCCTCTGCGGGTTCCCGGCTGGCGGCGGGGCTGTGAGCGACCACCGTCGCTGGGGAGGAGGGGAAGCGGCGACCCGGGCCGCGCCGACGCGTATTGTTGGTGACTCTGAGGCTGGCTGGGTACGAGCTTTGGGGGAGCCCCCGGCGTGGGGCGAGCCTGCATCGCGGAGGGGGGGCTCGCGCCCGGCGCCGTCACGAGCACAGGAAGGAGGCCGGGAGCATCCGAGGCGGGGCCGGCGCCCGCCCCACCGCCCAGCTGTGGAGCGCGCTCGGAAACTTTTGTCCGTCACCCGCTGGACCAATTTTTCTGGAGTTCTGAGGCTTCGCTTTTTCCTCACACCCCGGCCTGCCCAGCCGAAAGGGGGGGTTGGGGGAAGCCGGTGTCCCCCGGGGAGGGGGCACCGACGACTGCGAGAGGCACGGGCCCCCCATCAGGCCCAGCTCCCCGCGCCCCCTCCCCGTTCGCGGTCTCTTAGGAAACTGCGACCTTAATGGTTGCTAAGGAGCAGGGGAGGTCCTTCCCGTCGCCGGCCCCCTCCCTGGGAGGCGGTGTGTTTTCTGTACAGGGCTAGGGTCGCATCGAGGATGTGACCCGCTCTCTGGCCCCGGGGTGAGTGCGGGGCGCGGCTACGGTGCCTGCGGGCAGCCAGCCGAGGTCTAGGGGCGTGGGGACCCCACTGGGCTCGGATTCGACCGCTTGACAGGCGCCGCGTGTTGCTAGCTGCCCTCGTCCGCGGTGCATCCGTGATGGGTTATAAAAGAGGAGGAAAGTTATTTTTCCTTGCTCAGCAGATTTGCCCTCCCTCGCTCCTTACTGGTTAAGAGATAGAACGTGAGCCCAGATCCGGACGAGCAGTTCACATTCCATTACGAAATTCTACACGGCTTCAAGAGCCAGCAGCAGCACTCATTCGGGGCATTTCGGAGGAGATTTTCTTCTTTGGGGGATGCTGGTAGTGGTGGTGGTGGTGGAGACCGACACAAGGGTGAATAAAAAGCAACTTTTGTCGGGGTGTCGAAAACCTTACCCTCAGGTTTCCATTGTTAGACTGCTCAACACTCGGTCTCGTTTTTTTCGAGTTTAGAGCTAAGCATATCCCTGTGAAAGCCTATGGGAAGAAAGTTTGTTGAATAAAGATGTTGGGATTTGGCAAAGTATTCTTGCAAATGATTCTGCAAAGGCTCACTTGTTGCTTATGCATCCCTTGGTTGTGAGATTCATTTTTCAGATAATATGGTGGTCTGTGTCTGCGTGCGAGTTGTTGTGCAATAGATAATTGGAGTGGAAGGTGGAGAAATGAGAACAGCCACGAAAAGAATGTGTTGATGGCTTTTAACATCCTCTAGGTTTGATGCTTTCTTGAGCAGGCAGGTATAGTTTGTAATTTAACCCGGAAGTCTGAGTTGGAGGCTAAGGTCTTGGTGAAAACTAAGAAAATTCTGTACGCCCTAAAAGAATCCATAGAGGTTTTTGCGGAAAGAGTTCAGTATACTCTTCAAACACGTGCAAGGGTGGACTCGTTTTAGAGGTTTAGAGTTGCTGTTTGTTTATTTGTTTTTACCTCTTTTACATCAGCCCATTGGGGTATCTACTGATGGGTCTTGCTTTGATGTATTTGGTTACACTGAATTAAACATTTAAATGGCTCTAATCAAGTTTTAAATGTGTGAAAAAAGACCCTCCCCAATTTTTACAAAAGAAAGGGAGAGAGGAGTACTTTGATTTAATTATTTTCCCTTTCTCCATTTATTTTTGGGTTAAGTTGCACTGTCTCCGACTTACAACGTATTTTTACGGTAAGATGGCTGGCTGTCTTTTCAACATGTTTTGTTTTTTTAAGAAATGCTTTACTCGCTTAAGAAATGCTGTTGATGCTCAGTGGTACATGGAATATTATTCTCGGCCGTCTCCCTGGATACCGCTTTATTTCCTCATCAGAAACTCAGACAGTATAACCCATGCCGTGGACGTGATGGGGAACATTTGTCTGACTCAGCTGGTTACAGGTGGTGCATCCATTCCTAACCATTTACATCATCAAGCAAGTGACCTTTTGATGGAAGGGGCCTTTATTTTAGATTTCTTCAGGCAGAACCATCTGAGAGAGCTTATTTGCATCCAGTGCAGGTAGGAAGGGGAGGGGGATGGAGTGTGTTAGTTCTCATCTGATCAACAGCTGTTTATTGCTTATTTGCCCCTAAATCAGGCACTAGGTAGCAGCTGTTAGCAAACAGCTTCTGGGTTGCTTTTTGTTTGTTGTTGTGTTTGTTTGTTTGTTTGTTTCACTTTTCTGTTTTAACCTGCTGCTGTATTAGTTCACTTCCTAGGTCAGTTTGGGAGTCTGTCTTTCTATTGTGTGCCCGCTCGCTAACATCCCTTAACAGCCTCAGCTAAGTAAATTTCCTGGTTAATGAAGTTGGAAAAAAAAAAATTCTATCCTCTTAGGGTTTTGCATGACATAGCTAATATAAGCTTTTACAGAAATTGGTTAAACAGGCTCTCTAGAAGCAGCTAGAAGTGGGTCCTTTTGATGTTTCTATTCATTATCCTTCTGAAAAGTAGGTGGTGCTTAGACGGGTCATAGGATAAGGGTTGCTAAGCAGCTAAACAGAAGGATGCTAAAATTAACTGAAGCTTTTTTGAAAGGGAGTCCTTCCCTGTTTTACATTATTTACTAGGTTTAATTAATTTCTGAATCTTCCATGTTCTTTGATCTAGGAAGGTAAGGATGTTAAAGTTGGCCTTTGTTTTTGTTATTATATTCAAATAATCTTTCTTTTGTAAGTGTCTTTAATTGAGGTTCAGTATTCTCTCGGTATTCTCTTGACTCCTTGCTGTGGTGTCAAATGGCAGCTTGTCTGGGGTGACTTTCTTGTCTGTGAAGAGGTAGAACTTCCCTTTTGTTATTCAGTATAACTTCACCTGCTTTTGCATTAACAAAGGATTTTTTATGTTTGCTTTGGAAACTCTACATAATCCACAAAGTGATGTTTTTGCCATTGTATTTTATTAAGCGTTTGCATTCAAAAGATAGGAGTGCAATATAGTATCAATAGTAACTACAATATAGTCCCTCCTGATGAGAGGACAATAGCTTTCTTTCCTCCTAGATTAGATTGTGGATGTGGCTGTTCCTGGTCCATGTTACCCTACTTCTCTGGCTCAGTCTGTTCAACCCAGCTCATAGATAATCTTTTTTTTTTTTTTTAAGTACTCTAGGTTTAGAATATATTTGGAAGGACTGAACAGATGTTAGAAGGCTTGTGTTATGACTTGTGTATTGTCTTAGTGTTTCAAGGTTTTTGAAGATTTTCATGATGATAGATGCAAGCTGGTGGCTGGAAACCCTCCCTTCTGTTGGGTGGCAAGGCCTGCTGCAAAGCCAGCAGCTTCCCTGCCTCAAGGTTATGCGTGTCTTCCTGACCTATCAAGCAGGCCTCGTTGAGTCATATTTTTATATTCAAATGTCATTAAGAGATTGATAGACAGGTTTTCTCTCTCTCTCTTTTTTACCTTTCCTCTCAATTTTTTAGATTTAGATTGTGCTTCTAGGGTGGAACAGTCAAGTGCCTCTTTGAAATGCATGTAGGGGTCAGAGAATGGTTTCCATGCCCAGGGGTGAGGGGTGGGGGTGGGTGGGGGGTAGGGGTAGATCCGAGGTAAAAGGTGTACCATCTGACCCCGGAGGGAAGTATAAGATGTGCTTTCTGAAATGCATCATTTGCTTTTAACTTCTCCCCACTCCCACACGGCAAGCGGACCAAGGAAGGGAAACCTGGCTGCTGGTGTTTTCTTTACTGCAGAGGTGGAAGAATGAGGAAGATGGGGAGGAGCTTTTCCTAGTTAGCAGTTAGTCTCCTTGGGCTGTGTCATCAGCCCAGCTTTTCTCAAGGTCTCTCTTGTCACGTCCCTTGGGTGCCCAACAAGGTCTGAAGGGCAGCTGAGCATGCCTGAAGATTTCACCCTGCTCTTTGGCAGCTGAAGAAGAGGGGGAGGGCGGTGGGGAGGGAGGAGGGGGGAGGGAGGAGGGGTCCAGGGAGCTGTGACCTAGCATCCCTGGTTTGATGAGCCTGCAGGCTGCAGGTTACCCAAGTCTGTCTGCCCATCAGTAAAGGTGACTGCTTGTGAATAGGTGCTTCAGACAGAGCAGTGGGAGGGCGGAGACTGTTCTGTGTGAATCAGGCAACTAATGCTGAGAGCGTTTGAAACCTCTGTGAAGGACAGGGCCTAGGGACTGGCTGCTTCTGTGGCGATTCACCTGAGGGCTCCTTGAGGCGGATGAACTCACCAACTCACCGGGTGGAGAGGGAGAATGAAATCCCCCACTGGTTTTGTCAGACGGCCAGACTGAAAGAGAAAAAGTCTCCGTGGGGGTAATTAGATAAAGCTTTTAAATGCTCTATTTGTTTTTCCCCTGAGCTTGCTTGGTATTTCATCCCTTTACCCCCCTTTTCCCAAGACTGGGGAAGGATTGTAACAAAAGCGATTGATAGGCTGGTAGTTGAGTTGCTTTTACACCCTCTACCACCCCCCCCTTTAGCTTTTTGGGCTAAGTGTCAGCCTTTGATTGTGAAGACGGTTAGCAAAAATTCTTAAGTTTACACTCAGAACAACAGGGATTTACAGCTAGGTCCATCCTGACCCCTGGTTACTAACTTCAGGCCAGCACTGAAAACAGATGCTGGTTGGAGGAAGCTTGGCTTTGAGGACTTAGCATTTAATATTTACCGTGGGTGTCTCTTTCTGTGATGGTGTTTTAAAGTAAGGTCGGGCCCTTTTGGAAGTAATTCTCGGCTTGAATTTGAAGGCACGAGGGAAGTAAACAAGCACAAAGCCCATTGGCTATGCTGCTACCGATGGGGATGCGGTTATCTAGGCACACCTCTTCTACCTTCCAGCATTGTTGGAAAGGATAAAATAAATGTTCCAGAAAGTCAAAAACCTATAAATGGAAGAAAGTGGTTTATTTTGAGTTCAGGAAACTTTGTGGGTATCCACTCCAAATTTCCTTTCCAGAATTTTGTACAGTTGGTTCCTTTACCCTTAGCTGAATTTACCTTCAAGTTTCTCTCAATAGGGGTGGGGTGGGGACTGTACCTTTTGCTTCCAGTGTGGGGAGCAGACAGACATGACAAGCAGATCCCTCTTAATGGGGTTCACTTGGGGATGGGCTTGAGGAGGAAGACAGGAGCCAAGCTCAGGGCTTACTCTTCAAAGGGATGGTCGTTATAGCCTTTAAGCAATAGGGAGAAGAGATGCCATTACACTTCCTATAGTGGTCAGGGCAGCCTCCCTCCACCCCCATGCAATGGAGACTTTATTATTATCCATTCAGCCTCAGAAATCTAGGAGCCAAGGTAGAAAATAAAATCTACTTTCCAGTAGTAGGGCTTAGGACCCAGCTCTGCCCTGCTGAGTATGTCCAGAGCCCTTGATCAGATCACTAGTACCACCAAGAGGGGGGGTGGGGTGGGGTGGGGGGGTGGTTACTAACACTCCATATCGCATGTATTCTGTGTGGAGAAATTCCATACAGCAGCAGGTAAGCTCTTTATTACATGCCCGTAAGGGAGCTCGGTTGGCAGGTTCAAAGTATCACTGACAGATTGAGGGTGGAGCAATGGTTGCCTGCCGGACTGTTAAGTAGATTTGAAAAACCCTGTTAGTAAGTCAGTCCCAGGACTCATCTGCTTCTAAAACAACCTTGATTCACTGATAGGAAGCTGCCCCTGTAGCTGGCTCAATTTTACCATCATGCTTTCAGCCACCCTTCTGTCAGGTTCCCTCATTTTGTATGTTATGTGGAGTACATAACTTTTTTTTTTTTAAGTGTTTGAACTAGCCCCTACTTGCTGGATGCTTTTGGGCCCTCACAGTCATTCTCCGTTTTGTTCCTCAGATTTTTGTAAAATTCTTACATAATCATCTATCTTTTATTCAAGGGCAGCTTTCCTGCGCAGACGTCTCCTCTAGAGAGAAGGGTGGGCTATTCCATTGGCAAGACAGGATGGAGAGGGAACGAGGCCCAGAGATGGAGGGGAGAGAGGAAGGGGTCGTTTGTATGGGACCCCAGCTGGAAATGTCTAGAAGTGTCAGGGGACACAAGTATCACTTGCTTCCAGCCTTATCCTGGTTTTTCTCTACCACTGCTCAGTGTGTCTGTCTCACTCAGACCGGAGACAAGGCCCGGAGTCCTGGGGAGAGAGTAAAGGAGCCAGTGTTCCAGAACAGGGAGGACTGTGATACTTTGAACAGGGAGGATTGTGATGCTCTGAGCTTCCGGTTGTGTTGTGTGTTGTGGGCCAGCTGCGCTAAGGGTACTCAGCGCGACAGCCTAGCAGACCACCTTGCCAGGGATGGGTCCTGTTACATCCAGCACTTGGGTGTTTTCCTGCCCTCAGCCTATGCACTGGCAACTCCCAGCTCTCTATTTTTACAACTTTTGCCAGAGCTGGGCCCTTCAGGTACCTCGCCCTGCAGGTACTTGTAAAAAAAATGAAAGCCATCTATCTTCCTCCCCTTCTAGAAAGGGATCAGAAGGATCTGGTGTCCTCAGGCAGCCAGGCCAGGCACCCCACTGTCTTCCGTGGCTGGCCCCACGTTGGGCAGCACCCCTCAAGGGTGTTGCAAATGCCTCTTAAGTTAATTTCCTGTGAGCAGTTCCTCCTTTCTGCCGCTCACCCTGCCCCTCGTCCACAGAGTGGCGTGCTTTGTCTTGCACGCCTCAAAACAGTCCTTGGCTCCTTGTGTCTACAGGAAGAGATCCAAGTGTCTCCACACTGCCCACAAGGACCTTCCTCCATCAGCTGCTTTGCTTCTACAAGTGTGTTCTGTAGCCTCAGCTCCTGCAGCTCCCCACTTCAGACAACTGCCCTTCTGAAGAGTAATTTCTCTCTGCTTTCACCTGGGTTGTTCTCCCTGCTGTGTCTCCAGCCCTTCTCCAGCTAAAATCCTTTCTTAATTATTTTTTTTCCCAAACCTTGTCTTTTGGTGACTGTTAGGTCGTCCTTACAGCCTCCCTCTTCCCCTAGTGTTTTCCCACCTCAGGAACATCCCCCCACCCACCCATCTCTAGCACCTAGCCTTATGATGGCTTAGTTGGTGCTCATGCCTTCGCGTGTGCTAAGTTATGATACAAAACCCAAAAGTTCTTGGAGAAGAGCCATATGTAATTTGGAGCTGAGGCCTAAACAGAGCTGCAGATTCAGTGAAGGAAACAGACACGCGTGGTTTTGTTTGTTTGTTTTGTTTTTTTTCTGCACACCCCTCATACCACGGTTTGGTTCTAGGTGCATATTGGTGAGGGGAAGAAGACTTGGATGTCCAAAAATCCTAAAATAAAAGTTGTCTCAGTAAAGAAAAAAAAAAAAAGACTTTGTGAATGCTTGGTTGCTCTAAAAAACGGTCGCACCAGGGGCTTTACTAATTATAGCACTTTTCATGGCTCTTGGTTTAAAGTTTACATTAAATAGGAGAGATGAGCATGCAGATCAAAGACCACATCATTTCAGAGCTCCAAGGAGTGGGCCCATTTTCTCTGCTTCGTTAGAGTTTTGCTTCATTAGTGGTATGAGTTAATAGTGTTGGTCTGTGTATAATTCAACTTCTTCCCTCCCACCCCCCACTACTTCTTGGACCTAAAACAAAAGACCAAACCAGAAACACAGAGGATATGGCTAGTCCTTCATTCCTCCTTTATTTGCCTGTGTATGCATACACATGCTCCGTAGCTATTAGTTCTAGGCCATAGTAATGACTCGTCATGGTTTCAGGGGACTGTCCTTGACGCTGAAGGGAACTGCTATGAAAGGAGATGCTTTTGAATATGAAAATCATCTCAAAATTGTCTTTAGAAGATGGGCACTCTGTTTAGCAATAGATGTTCTGGAATTGGAGTGGGGCTGGGGGTATCAAAACCAGCATGAGGGCTCAGTCTGTATAGCACTTGCTTAGTGTCTATCCAGAAGCCCTGAATGGCATACTCAGAACTCAGAAACTGGAGACTGGAGAGTCAAAAGTTCAAGGTCATGCTCAGCTCCATAGCTAGTTTGTGGCAAGCTTGGAGTGTGAGAGCCTGTTTCAAAAAAAAAAAAAAAAAAAACCAAACCACAACACACAACACATACACAGAGAGAGAGACAGACAGATAGATAGAGAAAGAGAGAATACATCACCAAAAGGCCAAACATTAAAGAACAACAATTTACAGCATCCTTTATGAGGATGAAGTCTGAAGTCTTGACTGCCTCAGGCATGGTAGCTTACTTATCTCGGTTATTCTAGAATTTAGGAGATAGGAGAAGGATCGGGAATTCAAGGTTATCCCCTGTAGGATGTTCAGGGTCAGCCTGGGTTACATGAGACCCTGTGTCAAAGAAACAACCAAAAATTATTGTCATACTGCCAAATGTGTGCCGAGGACATGGCTCTGTCCTCCTGTCATGTACATAGACTTCTAGTCACCAGTAAATGCTTAACCTGCCAGCTGTAGGTCAAACTGATCTGCTAGATGCAGTCAGAAAGTAAGTTTTGTTTTTTGAGACAGGGTTTCCCCCTTATGCAGCTCCGACTGTTCTGGACTTCTCTGTGTAGCCCAGGTTGGCTTCAAACTCAGATCTTCCTTTGCCTAGGAGTGCTGGGATTAGATAGTTTAAAAAGTTAAAAAAAATTATTAATTCTTGAGCCGGGCGTGGTGGCGCACGCCTTTAATCCCAGCACTCGGGAGGCAGAGGCAGGCGGATTTCTGAGTTCGAGGCCAGCCTGGTCTACAAAGTGAGTTCCAGGACAGCCAGGGCTATACAGAGAAACCCTGTCTCAAAAGAAAAAAAAAAAAAATTATTAATTCTTATTTAGTGCACATTGGTGTTTTGTCTGCATGTGTGTCTGTATGAGAGTGTCAGATCCCCTGCAACTGGAGCTACAGACAGTTGCGATCCACCATGTGGGTGCTGGGAATTGAACCTGGATCCTCTGGAAGACCTGCCAAGCCGTCTCTCCGGTAACGAAAGTAAAAATTTTGAAGAGCCATTTTCTCTTTTATAAGACATTTAATTGTTTGGAGAATGGTTTTTATAGAAGTGTTTGGTGAACATCTCCAAATGGTTCCCATAGAATGGTTAATTAAATCTGTGTATTTGGCTAAGCACTTGAAGTTTGAAATCTAGTATAACTTAACCTTTGTATGTAGTGCTGGGTAATTAATTTCAGGCATTGCACATGCTAGGGAAGTACCTCTGCCTCTGAGTTATATATAGCCTTACCCCGAAACATGCATACATGTATATAGACTTATATGCATATTACTATGTAATTTTGTTTTGAGGCATAGGGCAGAATTTTACTGTATAGTCCTGGCTGGGAGCTTCTCCTAGTTAATTCTGAGTGCTGGAATCTCAGATATGGAGTACCACACCTGAATTCTAAGTAGGATTTAAAGAAAGGATGCTGAGTTTACCTGTCTCTGCACTGGATATTTCCAGATGGAGTGCATTGTTGGTGATGAATGCAATACCTTGCAGATGCTTGGCAAATGTTCAACCACTTCATTTGTATCTGCACTGTGAAAACCAGGTTCCATCGCACAGTGCTCAGGGGCTAAGTTGAGGCTTCGCATCCCTCTTTAAAAGATTGCATCAGGCTGGGCATGGTGGCTCACACCTTTAATCTTAGTACTTGGGAGGGAGAAGCAGGAGGATCTCTGTGAGTATGAAGCCAACCTGGTCTACACAGAGATCTGGATTAAGGACAAAACCAAATTCTGTATCAGAGAATGCAGTATCCATTCAGTCAGGACACCTTCCATCACTTTTTACAAATTCCATGGTATTTGTTTTGAGATATATATATATATATATATATATATATATATATATATATATATATATATATATATTTTTTTTTTTAAAGATTTATTTTATTTATTATATGTAAGTACACTGTAGCTGTCTTCAGACACTCCAGAAGAGGGCGCCAGATCTCGTTACGGATGGTTGTGAGCCACCATGTGGATGCTGGGATTTGAACTTATCACCTTCGGAAGAGCAGTCGGGTGCTCTTACCTGCTGAGCCATCTCACCAGCCCTGATATATTTTTTTAATAGACATAAATATTTATGCCCTGTGTGAAGCCAGGGATAGTCATGCAGGCTTTATTGTGGGGGAGAAAGATGCCTACCCTAGCTTATAACCTCCAAGGGGACATACTGCATACAGATAGGCATGCCTGGAGACACATCATTGATGGCTGTGGTAGAAGTTAACATAACTGTTAACTGTGAGTCAGTGGAGGATTCTGGGTCAGGAAAAAAAACATCCTGTGAAAAGGTGAAATTTGTGTAAGTACATGAAAGACCACAGAAAGAGTACTTTGGGGAACAACATTCTCAAAGGCCCTGGGGTCGGAAGCGGGAATGTCTCTAAGGAAGGAAAAACAAAACAAAACAAGAATTCACAGCCTGCGTGCGGGCAGGCAAGGCTAGAGCATCATGCCTGAGGCACCTAAGAGCAAGTTGTAAAAGCCAGGCCAGGGAGTGGCATTTTGAAATTAGCCACGCCTACCTACCGGAGAAGAGATCTTCCAGTAGATGGGTTTCACCTTGTGCCTGCAGAGCAGCTAGAGAGCTAGATCCTAACCACTCTTCCTGTGGATGCAGAAATGGGCTCATCAGTGGACTTGGTGTGACAAAAGGTAGGAATGTCCCAGAGACCTTGAGACTTGGGTGGCTTCTGTCACCAGCGTTTCTAATTCTCAGAGATTGGGATGTGGAGCTAAGTAAAACTTGGGAATGAAATTTTCTTTTAAAAATTAATTCACTTTTTTTTTCCTTTTTTAAAAACCATTTTTGTTTACCTGTAATGTTTATTTGGTTAAGAAGTATATGCCTGGCATAGATGAAGCATGAGGGGGTCTCATGAGAGGGATTCGTTAATGGGGATCTTAAAGGGGGCCAACCAGAGTGGCTTTCTTCTCTCTTCTCTTCTTCTATCTCCTCGAGCAGGAACAATGTGTTGTCCTGGTTTGAGCTTTTGAACAACACGGATTAGTATTATTCTTTTAAGTTACATTTATTTTTGAGCGTGAGCCTTCATGCTATATAGCACATGTGTGAATGTCTGAAGACAACATGGGAATCATCAATTCTCTCTTTACAGTGTGGATCCCTAGGATGGAACCCAGGTTGTCTGGCTTGCTGGCAAGTGCTGTTACCCACTGAGCCATCTTGCCAGCCCTTTAACACACAAGTCTGAAGAGCTGGTGGGTTTTCACTCATTTTAGTGATACTTGTTTTGTTTATGAGCAAAGGACTCAAGGGATGAAGCTTCAGGTAAGATCCAAGCTAGGACTCTCTGGATTGCTCAAATCAGGGTTCCTTTCATGACCTGATTTTTAAACTTAGTGCCTCATTAGAACCACACGAAGGCCCTTGGTCACATGATGCCCCTGTCATGTGATGCTCTCAGTCACATGATGCCTTTATTGCCTTAGATGGTTGCATCAATATTTTCCTTGACGTTAAATTTGTATGTCTTCTGTGTGTATCTTGGCCTCTCCTTTAGATCTTCAGGTACCAAAGTCAAAGATTTAACCTCAGAATTCTACAAGGGAGCAGGAACTTGTTCAGGTGCTGTGGTTGTCTGTCTGGTATACACTCTCTGATGGCGGATGGGACACCCATCAACCAGGCAGTCTTGGGGTTTTACTCTGTTAACTTTTCTCCCTAGCTGACAGCAATCTTTTTGGAAGCAGACGGAGTGTTTTCCGCTGAGTTGGTACACACTGGAGGCTGGCACGCAGGCGTGTCCCTTGTGCTCTTGCCATCAAGGCAAGCGCTGCAATCCGACTCCCAGAAAGTTCCGTGGGGTTCCAGGGCTGAGCAGCAAGTAGTCATCTCCTAGGGAGGACTCTTGCTTCCGGGGTGGGTGGGGGTGGGGGTAGGGGGGGCATATCTGCCTCACTCAGCTGCATAGCCACCCCTGGTGCCTGAGAGTTGGGCCCACTCATCAGATGGCCTCTCAGAGATGGCTTATTAGCGCTCCAGATTTGGTTAGTGCTTGTCTCTGAGGCCACAAAGACCCAAGGATGATGTCCTTTTCACCATTACCAGCCTTGGTTCTCTTGGACAGAGTGTATCTGTGTAGTCCTAGCTGTCCTTGGGATTAGCTTTGTAGACACCTGGCTGACCTTGAACTCCAAGATCTTTGCATGCCTCTGCCTCCTGAGTGCTGTGATTAAAGGCATGCACCACCACCGCCCAGATGTTCTCAGTCTTGATTGGTGGAACCTGAACATCCCATGGGACACCCCTGACACGCCCAAGGCAACTCTGGTCCCACATTGTGGGGAGTACACGGTTTTCCATCTCTTACTTGGGATCCCGTGAGTTTTGACATCACAGGTCCATAAATCCCATCACAGCTAAAAACCACTTTTCCTCAAGAACTGAACGGAGGATGTGGAGGCCTTTTCTAGCGAAAGCCTATAATTCTAAATTCTATCTCACACTTTAAAGAGATGGAGGCAAGGAAAATCAAGAATTCTGCTACAAAATGGCAAGGCCAGCCTGGGCTCCATACCTCCTTTTCTCAGAATAAACAGTAGCTTAGCAGATGCTTAGCAGGAGTGAAAAAAAGAAATAATACGTTTTGAAATTTAAAACTGGGAAATTTAGATACTATGTGAACAGTGTTTGAGGGCCCTAAGAGAGGCCCACGCCCCACTATGGCCTAGCCTCTGTGGATTTGGCATCTGAGCCAGTTGTAAGTGTTCACTGCCCTGTGATGGATATCTGCGATTGTCAATAGTTCCTTCAGGAGCCAAGTTTTGGTGACAAACACATGAAGCCACTTTTGGACAGTCTACCCCAAAGCCCCTATTTTGATGTTCTTTAACAGACTTGGGGGCACGAGCATGTCTGAGGTACATCTCCTCACCCTACACCTGAGGCCACCTGTTGCCTAGCGATGAAGTGGAAGCTTTCTGTGGAAAGGCTCTTGAGACTGATAAAATATTGAGGGGAATGCTTGCTTCAGGATCCCAGCAAGCTTTGTTCAGAAGTTCCTCATGATACACATCCTGAGGCTACCTCTGTCCTTCAATGAGCCCAGAGCCACCTTTATCTTGACTGAATGTGGCCTTGGAGTATTTGCTAGCCTGCTAGGCTTGGTGGTACGCGCCTTTAAGCCAAGAATGGCATGCAGATCTCTAAGTTCAAGGACATCCTGGCTTGTCCTTAAGAGAATTAATTATAGGCTAGCCTGGGCTACATAGTGAGACCTTACCTTTAAAAAAATTATAGACAACAAAAGGACTTCTACTTTTTCCTCAGAAAAGTGGTTTGTACAGTACGTGTTTGTTGTGTGCGGCAGTAAGAAGGGGAGACGGGGCAAGGTACTCTTTTGCTTCTTGGTTTTGGAATGCCAAGGAATGGAGCAGTTCACACCAGGCAAGCCCTCTGCCACCAAGCCACATCTCTAGCCCTTGTGTCCTTAATGTCCAGTGAGTCAAAAGCAGATTTGTTTTAGAATTTATCCACAAAGCTCATTTGAAATACACATGGTCCTATGGTTCAGTAAGGTAGGCCCAGCTCCCATGTCTGTGGAGTGCGGGTGGGGGGCTGGGCAGGCCTAAGCAAAACCTATGGACAAAGGGAATTTTCACCGGGTTATCACTCTGGAGGAGGTGCCCTCAAAGGATAGGTGGTATTTCAGATAGTAGGAGGGAGGAGGAGGTTGGTCTTCTGTCTGCCAGCTGGTAGGATGCTCTCCTGAATGACTCCCTAAGACACCCATGCCAACGTCATTGGCAGCTCCTGAGTTCTGCTTTAACGTAAGACTTTACCTGGCCACTTTTGAGCAGAGTAGAGACTGCATGCTCTCCAAGCGAGCTTGTATTTATTTATTTACTTATCTTATTTATTTATTTATTTATTTATTTATTTATTGCTTTGGGTTTCTGAAGGGGAAAAAACCCAGCCCATTGTTTTTGTTGTAAACTAGGTTTGTTTGTTTATTTGTTTTGGGTTTTTCTGTAGTTCTGGCTTACCTGGAACTAAGTAGATGAATTCAAGGTGGGCCTTGAATTCAGAGATCCGCCTGCCTCTTCCTGGGGTCTAGGATTAAAGGCTAGGACTAAAGCCATGGGCCACCAAGCCCAGCTCCATAACCACTTGTTTATTTCCTTTAACATACGGAAAGAGTTTGCTCTCAACTGCTGTTGCCGCGACCCTCAGCTCAGTGATCTGTAGTGTCCAAGTATGACGATGAATTCATCTCACACTTGTGTCTTCAGATTTGCCTAGATCAGCTGAGAGAGCTTCCGTTTCTTTGCTGATTTCCTTGCTCTTTCATTTTGAACTCTCGTTCAAAGGTTGACCTGGGATTCTTGGTCCTCCAGCCTTACCCTCCAAGTGCTGGGATCAGAGGCATGAAGTACCCCGTGGAGCTGTTTCGGTTCATAAACAGGAGACAGCGAGGACTGGAGGATAGTCAGAGAGCATCCTACCTCCCTCGGTGTTTTGGGGGTAGGGTTCATCATAATGCTTTGCTCTCTTCAGGAGCCCTGGGTGAGTTGTAGAGCTGGACCTGAATTGCTGTAAGCTTTGCTTTCTGCAACTGGAGGGTCTTTGAAGGGGGATTGTTTGGAAACTAGAAACAGATTCTAAATTTTACACGCTTGCGGCCTCAAGTTATCACTGGCCCGCAGGTTCTGTTATTATAATCGGTGATTTTGCTCCTGGCACTTGGATAATTTCAGTGCAGGTCCAATGAGAAGCAAATCAGGTTAGGAGAGATCTGTACTCTATATTTCTCAACTATAGATTGCATGCCTGTGTCGGTCCCTCTGCCTTGACACCTAGTCCAGGTACCAAGCACCAGGGAGGCAAGGCTAAGCATATGGTTCCTGATGTAAGTCTCCACTGCAACTGGCAAATCGGCAAGGCCATTCTGCAGAGATGCAAGTGAGCTACAGCAGAGGGAAGAGGAAGTGCGACCTCAGCCGTGGAGGGTCTACCACGTGGAGGGCCTACCATGTGGAGAAGGAGGTGGGGAAGGAAAAGCAAGATGCACTTCTTAGCTAAAAAGGCCATGCGCCCAATGAGGCAGGAAAATGGGAAGCTGATTTGGGGATAGAATAGACAGTTGTGAAGGAGGTGACTGGCGGGTCGGGTTTGTGGGTATTCTCTAGAGTGGAGGTGTAAGCAGTGTTGCCTGCCTGGTTTTACAAGCCGTCATAGGCTTTGCTTTCAAGTAGAGTCACGGTGGAACCGGGCAGTGTTTGGGCAGAATGCAAGAGAGATGGCATCAAGTGTGTAGCACACACTGGAAATACTGTGTCTTCTTTTATGTAACCTGGCTGGCCGGCAGCTCGCTGTACTGGACTAGTATGGACCTTGTAGTAAGCCTCCTGCCTCTGCCTCCCGAATACTAAGGACATAGAAGGTCATGCTTACGCCTTTAATCCCAGCACTTGGGAGGCAGAGGCAGGCGGATTTCTGAGTTCAAGGCCAGCCTGGTCTACAAAGTGAGTTCCAGGACAGCCAGGGCTATACAGAGAAACCCTGTCTCAAAAAACCAAAAAAAAAAAAAAAAAAAAAAAAGAAAAGAAAAGAAAGTCATGCTTAGCTTGGTATCCTCCAGGATAGAATAGTTTCTTTCTTTTGTGGAAGAATTTCCACTTCAGGGCTGTGGATTACCTTTCCAAACACTCTTCAGTAATAACTGAGGGGTGTGGGTAGAATGATCTGTAGCACTACAAAGGTGGATGGGTTTTGTTGTTGTTGTTGTTGTTTTATTTTTCTTTCCTTTAAAGAAGAAAAGGTCATTGAAAGGTGGGAGAATTTGTTTGCAGCAAATAGAATTTAATCAGACACTGTTTAAACTTCCTTTATTGTATCCTGCTAATTGGCACTTTAAGTTCATTAGCGAGCTGAAGTCTTTAGTAGGCTAGAGACTCATCTTTCCTCCAAAGTGTTGCAAGGATTGGGCCGGGGCTGGGACCGGAGCTCAGTCTTAAGGTATTTGTCTGATATGCACAAGGCTCTGGAGTTGATTCCCAGCAATACCAGGAGTCCAGCATGGACCATTTTATTTATTGTGACTCTTGCTCTGTCTGACCACATGGATTGAGTACGCTCTAGGGATGAGTGGACAGAGGGCTAGCAACTTCACAGTCTCGATAACAGGGGTAGATATCTTCAGGGGCTTCTGGTGGAAACAATCTGTTCATAAAACAGAATGCTGTATCTATAGAGGTGTCAACTCTGCTCCTCTGTTTAACAGTTGCCCTCCACCTAAGGGCTCCACCCATCGGATGCTCCAGGCCCTACTTGCTCCTCCTTCCCTGTATGTAGATGGGATAGCCAGGGAAGGGGGCCATGCCCAGGGCTTTAAAGTATTGTGGTGGGTGTGAAAGCAGCCAGATGGGAGGCTCCACAGACAATTAGTGGTTTAATAATTATTGTAGACACAGTGTTCCCTTGGACTCTGAAGTTTTCTGAGTTCTCTGTCCTCTGGGGAGGAAATATTAAAATATTTTTTATAGGCCCGCCTTTACATTTCAAAGCCTATACTCACAGACTAAAGGAGCCAGCTGAGAGGGCTGGGGGAAAGTGTACATAGGCCCCTGTAAAATTGGTGGGCCAGAGAGCACAGAGACCTTCTAGTCACTCGCTTAAAACTGATCGGTAAGACTTCCTGGGTTTTTCCACACTGCTTTGTTTGGTCTTTAACGTTGGAGCTACAAGTGTGCAAGAGGAAGTGGGGTCCTCCTAAGCTGAATCAGGATTTTTTGGGGAACTAGGATATTGGGAGGCCTCTGAAAGTGCAGCTCAAGGCTTCCTTTGGTGTATGTGACCAGCGAGGAGGAGGTGTCGTTTCATGATCCTATGTAATGTCCATCACCATCTGGTAGGGGGTAGCTGTTTTTCTCTCCCTTTAACAAAAATATTGTTATGTGGATGACTGCTTTGCCTCCATGTGTGTTTATATTGTATGTGCATGTACACATGAAGGTCAGAAGGAGGTATTGGATATTCTGGAGAGGACTGTAGGCTGCCACATGGGTGCATAAGACTGTTCAGCTCTTAACTGCTGAGCTCCTGCCCCTTTGCCTTTCTTTTAAAGGAAGGAAACAGGCTTGGAGCCGTTTGTTTGGCTAGCATCTTACAGCTAATGGTAGTTTTCCAGGAAGCTCAATGGTTCATTTTCCATAGTATTAGAGATAATCTTTTGTTTGTTTGTTTTGTTTTTCCTCTTACCTTTTCTAGTGTTTTTTTGTTATTTTGATTCTGGGTATGGAACTCAGAGTCTCACAGATGCCCTCCCTGGGCATTTGGTCGTTTTTGCTGTGGATGATCTCCACACCTTGGTACCTGAAGCTTTCTACTACTTAAACTCCATTTTTGAGTCTTGATAAGTACCTCGCGGGAGCGTTGCATGCGATTTGATTGCCTCCACCTTTCCTCGGTAAATAGCCTCAATTGAGCAGCTGTAGTGCTGAGGGCATTTGGTTCAGGTTTTGGCAGGTGAAGCACGGTGGTTTTTTGCCTCAGGGGAGTTTGTGTTGTGAAAGGAACCCACAATGCCTGTGGTCCCCCGAGCCAAGTTCCCATGGGAAGGCCAGGGTTCAGAGAGGCTCACTGGACTGGGTCTGCACTTCCAGGAAAAAGTACAAGCAGGGGCCGAGGTCCCAGCAGGAGAGGACAGGTCGGTTTGGAAGTCCAGGGTATAATTTGCTGTTGAAGACGATGTACCGGAAGATAACAGGATTGACGGGTTACTTAGAGCCCGGGTCAGGTAGGGCAGAAGTTGACCTTTCCATCTTCTGGTCATAGGAACCCTAAGATTTGAGCAGAGTAGTGACAGTCTGTCCTCCCGGGGCCTTGGCAGCATCCTTACAAGGGAGGAGGAGGTTTGAGCATTGGTGCTTTGGTGGCCACCATGATCCACAGTAGAGAACACATCCCAGGGCATCTGGTACAGGTTGCACTAAGCTAAGTACTTAGGATGCTAATTGCCCTGAGCCACTGCACTGATGCACACAGAAGGAAGTCTTGGTGAAAAGCTGAGTCACATTCTGGCTCCATAGCTGCCAATTCAGGCGAGCCACCTTTGAGAGGTGTAAGGAAGGTGCGGCCGGCCGGGTAGCAGGCACCTGGATTCTCACTAGGCCTCTACTTGGAAGGCTTGGGTTCATTTCCCTTTGGTCTGGGAAGCTCTTTTAGGGTGCTTTGTGTTTCTAATGTTGGCAGCTGACCCTGTGGAGCTGTAAGGAAAACTTCTGCACATGTAGTGTGGAGACAGCTGCCAGTTGGGTCAGGACACCAGGTACTGTGGCCCTGCCCCGGGGTCTCAGCATTGTTTCCCCGAGCCTATCTCTTCTTGACTTTCTTTCTCCATCCTGGTTTTGGGGCTGCTGGCTTCTGTCTCTATCCACAAAGGAGAAAAAGGTCTTCCTCACCTGGCGCTCAGCAGGGCAAGGCAAGTCTGAATTTATGGCATTTTACTGATATATAACCCCCAAATAATCATTTTGATCCTCTACAGCTAACTGGCCTTCCTCTAGAAACCTGCAAAGCAGTATTAAATCCCTCTGCACTGCGCTGCTTTGCGTTCCTCAGCCCTCTGGTAAAGCTGGAAGTGCCTGAAAGAGAGGCAGTCCGGGCCAGGGCCCACATAATCCACACGCTCTAGCTCTGGCCGTCACCCCGGGTGACTCAGATTCGGTTGCGCTTTGCCGTTTCACAACCACCTGCATCTGATCTCCCTCCGGGCAAACTCTCTGCCTGGCGCCCCGGACTTAGGAGCATCGTGCTCTTCCAGGGATGGCTTCTCCCAGTTTGTTTTTTTTTTTTAAAGAAGCAGGTATCGTGAGAGCTGAACAAGTCCTGCGCGCATTTTTAACTGCTGCCTTCCTAGCAACGCTGGCAAGTGTGTATACTTACTGTTTCAGAGATTCCAGAGACCTAATCGCCATCCGTGTGACAGTCACCTCTGCATCCACCTAATGAGGTCGTTGTTCCGTCTTACAAGCAAAGAAGCTGTAGCTTAGAGAGATGTCCCTTATGTAGGGGACACTACAGCTAGTGAGGCGAAATTCAAACCCAGGCCAGGGTCCCACAGTGCTCTTAATTCTAGCCCTTTTGGGGTTGTTTATTAAGTAAAATTATCTCCTTTGTGGCTGACATAGCCTCTGTTACTTCCATTGGGCTCTTTTTTATTATTATTATTGTTTTTTGCATCCCTCCCTCCAATTGTTAAAAGGCAGAAGAAAGTGAGCTAATGCATATCAAGTGTCCAATAAGTATCAGGCACTATTTTGTTTTTTCCCCTAAAAAGGAGTGAAATCGGGTTTCTTCACACTGGAGTGTAAGCTCATAAGGCCTTTTGTCCTTTTTTTTTTTTTTTTAATGTATACCAAGTACTGGCTCATCCTTAGGTGCTCAGTCAGTGGCCACTGTAGACAGTGAGATGGATAAGGCAGGGTTACTTTACCAGTTTGGCAGGTGTAGACATGAGGACCGGGGGCTTTGGATTCGGGTGTGCAGCTTCCGGCGCCATCCGGAAACAGCCTTTGCTTTTGCTTCGCACCGCAGGGTTCTGCTTTGTTTTGTTTTTGTTTATAAGAAGCAGGTCCTTTTTACACATGTAAGCTGAGAGTAATCAGAGCTATGCTGTGGGATTACAGAGCATGATATAAAACACTATAAATACCCAATATCCAGCACCGTATAAACAGCGGATAAACTGAGCCTCGTTTGTCGTCGCTCCGCATGTGTCTTGTGTTTTGGGCAGGATTACCCCCCACAAATTAGTGCAGCTGGAAGCGTGGTAGTCAGTGGAACTCTTGGAAGTATGTTCAAGTCTAACGTTCTGCTTTTCAGGGGAGTGAACTTGGTGAAATCAGCTCAGCTGCACTGGGGCAGCGGGCGAGTAGTTAGAAAGACCAGCCTTTGGTTGTTCTCTTTTCTGATCTTTGTTTACAACCGTTGTCCTTAAAAACATACCGTGGTTTACTTATTCTCCTTACACCTTAACTAGTGAGGAAAGAAAGATGAGGCCCTCCGAGGTGTCCAGGTATGGACCATTGATCTTCCACGTTTGATTTCCTTAGACATCAGTATGCCCCTGCCTACCCAGGAGATCCAACAACAATGTGGTGGGTGGAGCCCCAGTTGCTCCCGTTATCCTGTTAGCAAGCAGTTTATATCAATAATCTCCTACCAGCTGGTAAATCAAAATCACACCATGGGGCTGGAGGGATGGCTCAGAGGTGAAGAGCACTGACTGCTTCACCTGCTTATCTGAGGTCCTGAGTTGAATTCCCAGCAACCACATGGTGGCTCACAACCATCTGTAATGGGATCCAATGCAGTCTTCTAGTGTGTGTCTGAAGACAGCTGCGGTGTACTCATGTGAATAGAAAAAAAAAATTCTAAAAAAAAAAAAAAAATCACACCATGATTTTGTTTGTATTCATGGTAGATAATGAGCCATTTGAAGAAAAAGTGACTAGTCTTCCCTTTTAAGAGTAATGAGGAGCCTGGCGTCAGGTGTGGTGGTGCAGAGAGCCTTAATTCCAGTACTCCAGAGGCAGCAGAGGCAGGTGAATCTCTGAGTTTGAGGCTAGCCTGGTCTGCAGAGCTGGTTCCAGCCAGTACAGTCAGGACTACACAGAGAAAACCTGACTCAAAACCAAACCAAACCAACAAAAAACTGAGAAAGAAAATAGCCCTAAGGAGTTATTTTTTTTTCCCATGAGATTTAAAAATAACTTTAAAAGATTTATTTTATTTTATGTATGTGAGTGTTTTGCTCACATAGATCTGCCCCGTATGCATGCCTCGTGCACTAAGTGGTCATAAGAAGCCATTGGATTCGCTGGAATTAGACTTCTGGACTGTGGGTACTGGGGATTGAACCTGGGTCCTCTGCAAGAACAAGTCTTAACCGCCGAACCATCTCTCTAATCCTATTAGATTCTAAAATTATTTTCCTGCAATATGATTTCCATTCACCAAGGAAAATGAATTAAAAGAATAACACTGGTGGAAAATAAAGTAGTTTTCCTACAAACCGGCATGCAGCATGCAGGTGGGTCTATGCTGTCCTGAATGAAGCCAGTGCATGCCAGGCAAGCACTCTAACCACTGAGCCACCCCTCCAGCTCTCGAGGACCTTTGATTTGGATGAACACAATGTAAAAGCAGGATTCATTTGTGGATAAGAAACTCACTTTTAAACATTCCCCTTTAAGTTATACTATATCTTTTCCAATTTAAGAATGTATGACCAGTCTTTTCTGGTCTAGTGAACCTTATGTTGGCATAAAAATCACATTATTTTGATGTGGCATAATCTGGAGTGATGGGTTGAGTCCAAGGTCAGGTTTAAATTATTTCTCTCTTCCTGGGTTCTCATTACGGGGAGGAGGGATGTTTCCTCATTTAAAATAAGCCAGTCTGGGATTAAGTTTTTTTTGTTTTTTTTTTTTTTTTTTAAACCACACTCAAAAGTCTGTTAAACTTTATGTAAGAAAATACTAATGACAAAAGTGTTTGTTTTTGTGTGGAAAGTGACCTGTCGTCTCAGTATCCCAAACAAGCTGGAGTCAACAATGAAAAACAAATTGAGCCCTTCGTTCGAGGAGGCCCTCAAAAGGGCCAGACTCTAAGCTGGAGTTGTAGCAAGGTCCTGGGCTTGAGCTTTCAAACAGAAAAAAACAACAAAACGTTTTACTTAGAATGAAGAGTTGAGTTAGGGAAGTAAAAAGAGGGGGCTGGGCTCTTTGTTTGGTGTCTTTAAAATGGGGGGGGTGTCGAGTGTAGGAGCAAAAGTTCTTTTTTGTTTGTATTCTCAACATAGTACTGGATATGACATGTGGTTTCCCAGTGGCTGTGCTTCTGTGGGATATTTTATTTTAATCTGTCATGATAGTTGGGTAGTCTTTCATAATCTTCAAATATAGGCTTTCTTATTACTATTATTAAAACACACACACGTGTACACACATACACACACACACACACACACACACACACACACACACACTTATTTGCAGGGCCATGGGCTTAAACCTAGGGCTAGATAGGGATAGATCCTCTAACAACAAAGCAAGCTGGGAGTTGTGCCCTATGCCTTTAGTCCTAGCATTTCATGAAGCAGTGGTAGACTGTGAGGCCAGCCCTGCCTGTATAGAAAGTTCTAGGCTAGAGGTTACATAGTGAATACCCATCTTAAATCTCCAAGACCAAGTATGATTTTATACTTTTAGACTATATTGGAAGCTGGAATGACAAAGAAGCCATTAATAGCATTTTCGTGGCATTTATTTATTGTCATTAGTTGTAGGAGAGTCTTTATTTATATACATGCAGACCAATAGTACTTACATGTGAATATACTTGGCTAGTAGATAACTTGCTGAAGAGATAATTAAGTGGCCCCCTTGAAACAGTTCCCCAGACACTCCAGCCCAGAGACAGTTCCTGTGTATGAATCACGCTAAGGACTAATGTCGGGAGAAATAACAATTAGGTCAGCTCTGAACTGTAAATGGGATCCCTCAACTCAGCCTAGGAGTGGCCTCAGAGTGGTGCCCAGCTGAGGGCCATTCTCTGAGAAGTTAGGGGGAATGGGTTCTGTTCACACTGGCGGGTCAGGAGAGTGGCATTCCCTGAGCAGTGCCCAGGGCAGCCCTTAGATCACAGTCCTTTAGAGGAAAGAATTGAGTCAGGGGAGTGAATTCAATCTGCCAGGCTGTCCAAGCATCCTTGCCTACCTTCATTCCTCCAAAAGGCCCTTTTAATTATCTACTATGCTCTGTTAACATGAGCACTGGGCTTGTTAGTTAGGACCCCTTAACCCAAACTCATCTGCCTTCATTACGGTTAGTTTTAGTTTTCCTCACCCCTGAAGTGGAGAGACTAAATATCTTGTACCATATTGTTAGGTGACAAAATGATGCCTCCCCCCACCTCCCGCCTCACTCCCTGTTTAACAGTGCATATAAATCTTTGAGAGGAGAGAAGGTATTATCTTTTCACATAAAGGAAAAGTACCAGCTGCTTTAAGGTGGAGGAACAGAAAATACCATCCAGTGGAAGGAGACCTTCCTCAGAAACCTTATCTCTACTCTCCTCTGGTTGTATTTTCCTCTTTTTAAAATGGGATGCCGGGCTGGTGAGATGGCTCAGCGGGTAAGAGCACCCGACTGCTCTTCCGAAGGTGATAAGTTCAAATCCCAGCATCCACATGGTGGCTCACAACCATCCGTAACGAGATCTGGCGCCCTCTTCTGGAGTGTCTGAAGACAGCTACAGTGTATTCACATATAATAAATAAAAAAAAAAATTAAAATGGGATGCCTTCTGTTCTCACCACTGAAAGTTACTGCACCAATGAACTCGCCAAGGCACAGGTGACGGCCATCTCAGGGAAATGTCTCTTGCTATCTGTAGGAAGACCATTGCACTGGCCCTGTTCCACCATGTCCTATTTTTTAAGAGTCTGGGCTGGAAGCAGGTGTGCTGTTTACATTTTAGGCAGGTCTGTATATGCTCCAAAACATTTAATGTGTCTCTATTTTCAAGCCTTTATAATATCTCCAAGTTGTTCTTGGGACTTTAGATGGCAGCTTAGCAAAGAAAAATAGACAGTAAGAGCTTATCAGCTGAGCCTGGGAAAGTACAGTACAGGATCGGGAAAGCCTTGGAGGAAGTGGATCTTGTAAAGGAGGTAGCAGGTGACCTGAGGGTCTCCCAGACCTCAGTTGAAGAACTTGTGACCACCTACACAGTGCACCTTTGCTGGTAAATTCAGCTGTGAGGAAGGCCCATCTGCCCGACTCGAGGTCTAGACACTTTGGGTGCACAGTGACCTCATGAAGGTCTCACGGGGAAACCCTCCAAACTTAGTTTAGAAATTCCAGAGCAAGTTTGGTTCTGGCTGAGGTTCAAGTGGGAGGGTACCTCCACAGCAGGACTTCCATCACCTTTGTAGGTGTAATTATAGTTTTTTAAAAAAAGATAGAAATGGGTTGTGATTGATATCTTAGGGTTTCAGTTTGTTTTGAAGTCTTAAACACCTAGGAATTCCTCCTCCTCCCACCCCCTCCAGTAGCTTACTTTGAGTCTCAGTGATTAGAAATAGGCACATTGTTTTTAAGAGAGAAGCTACTGGAGAAAGGGGTTATGGAAACACACACACACACACACACACACACACACACACACACACACCAGCTTAGAAATACATACTTTTTTTTTTTCCTGAACAGGCCTACTTTCTTGAGAAGAAAGTGACTTTTTTTTTAGGTGTAACAGATTATAAATAACATTCTCTAAAGACACGAATCTATAAACAAAGCGTAAATATATTTAAAATGGATTAAGTTCTGAAGCCTAATGCTTTGGTTGTGTTACCACGTGGCTTGTTCAGGTCTGTCACTAAGCGTGTGTTGCCCTCAGAATGACATTAGAAAGCAGGCATGCACTGGCTCACAGATTCTTCCGTGCAATGGTAGCGAAGCAGAAACTAGATACAGACCTCGAGGAGGCTTAAAAGATGAGGTGGCCACACACCTGGTCCCTTCCCTTCCCTTCCCTTCCCTTCCCTTCCCTTCCCTTCCCTTCCCTTCCCTTCCCTTCCCTTCCCTTCCCTTCCCAAGTCTGCTCTTTTGAGATGTCCTTGCAGAAGATGGAGGAAGCTCTGCCCTTAGGGTCATCTTTCCTGGATCTGGAGATGGGAGGGGCTGGGTACTGAGACTCCTTCCCCAACTGTGCTAAGCTGACGCTTTGCTTTATAGGCTGTCTGGAGGTGGGCAGTCCTGTCCCCAGGCTTTCCCAGAAAGTCCTGGGAGGAGCAGGGAGGAACAAGGAGAATGTTCTGCTCTCCTAGACAATTCCTCCCCACCCCTGGGGTGCAGGGAGGACGTGGGTAGGGAGTTGGAATCCAAGGAGTTAGGGCTGGAGGGTCTGAAGGCTGTAACTGCCATTTTCTGTGCAGTCCAGAAGTTGCTTGGCTCTTCTTGGTTCTGTACGATAACTCAAGTAGGGTGCACGTGCACGTGAGTTTAGATGCCCGAATGCATAGGCAAGTAAAACTTAAGAAGCCAAATGCCGAGGGTTTGGTTGTTTTTTCTAAAGAATTGAAACTGGCTTTTCTGGCCCAACGATGGAGTCAGCTGCTCAAATTACTCCAGGTAGTCGTGGACATTGTCGTTGTTAGGTCTGTAAAAATGACTGCGGGGGGAGATGCAGTTGTAAAGTTTGGTATTGAAGCCCCCCCCCCCCCCACCTTGTGCCTTTTTTTTTTTTTCTTTTTCTTTTTCTTTGCAATGCTGGAAGAAGAGGATTGGAGAAGTCACTTGGCCCTGGCCTGACTCCTCCTCTTCCTCTCTCTGCCCAGAGCTGCAGCCACTGCTCAGGGTGACTGACTGTCTGGTGCTCAGTGCTGTGGTCGGATTTTAAAGTATTTTTAAGTTTTCGGCATGTCAGTCATTACATCCAGGGTTCCTTTTCGTTTTCAAGGGCACCCTGTCTAACCGTTTAGTCACCCTACCCCCCCCCAGCACCCCCCCCCCCCCGCCCTTTCCTTGTGCCTCCAGTCCGGGAGGGTGGCCATGTTAACTGATTGACTGGCTTCAAAAAAAAAGTGTTCATTAATTAG
>LR749690.1:1704814-1888667 GCA_902729485.2 Mus minutoides
AAAACCCCCACACAAAACCTGGCACTCTTTACAGTTTAAGCTGCATGCTGGTCCCTGTTGAGTGGGCATTTGTCCCTTAGTCTGGAGGTGATAGAAACTGCCAGTTACTGTGGTATTTAACTGACACCAAACTGCTGTCCAAATACTTCAGTTAGACCTAGGCTTCTTTCTTAATTGGTGGGAAGGAAAACACACCCAGGAAAAGGAGGAAACTGTGCTTTCATTGGACATTTAAAACATTTCAGGCCGAAGAATCTGAGGAACACACCGTAGTGTTTCATTTTAATTCATTTGCGCTTTCAACAAAAAGGAAAAAAAAGGAGTAGTCAGAATCTCTCCTAAAATCCTTGAGCAAGCCGAATGGCTCATTTATGTAAGGGTTCAGCCACTGAAAGCTCTGTACTCTCCCAAGGTCAAAAAGTAATTATTGCTATCGAAAATTGTTCTGGAACTGAGGTATTTTAGGTCACTATAGGAAGATTTACTAATACTCGAAATTACATAAGCCAGTTAAGGCACATTTGAAAAAACGATTATGTTGGCAGATTAGAGGACTAATAAGATGCCTTGGTAGGAATAATTAGATGAAACATGCATTTGCCTTTTTTTTCCTTAAGCAACTTCCTTGTTTTCTGGAGGGTGAGCATCAGTAATAAGATGTGCTTTATATTTCTTACAATTTCTAAAACAATTCTAAAGATAATGAAAAGTTTCTATTTTTATTTATTTATTTATTTTTAAACTTTAAATCTCACTTTCTGTATGGTGTCTAACCAAAGGCTCACCTGATAGTGAGCACTCCAGTTTTAGTAATGAACTACTTTTTGGTGCACTGAATGAATTTAATATGTTAATACTCCTGTAAGGCCCAGAATTGCCTGGCTGCCCCTTGCCCTGCCTGCCTGGTACTGGCTGAAAAGGTACCATTGTTTGTTCTGCAAACACTGGGTGATGTTTGTTTCCAAGGTGACTGATTCTATTGCTGCTCTTTAAGCAAGGGGGGGGATGGGGAAGAGAGAAAGTAACACCTGAGAGCATCCTACTTGACAGTCTATGTGTGTTGGATGTGTGTTATGTTGACATTTTATATTAAGTGAGGTTATTTGAGAAAGGGGATTATGTAGAAATACAATTAACAGCAAGTTCTGATTTAATATAATATATAGTAAATGTGATGGTAAGAAATGCTAGAATAAAATCTACTTAGGCTGAAGTAAACTGTTAACCTTCCTTCGAAGATTAAAGAGCTAAGTGAGAGATATTTTAGACGATAACTTGAAATATTTTTCTCTACCTTTTCCTTTCAGATATAATAATCCAATTTACAAAAACTGTCCAGATAAATACTTGGCAGTATCATTAAAATCGGTTATTGATAAAGTATACAAGCCTTCAAAAAAAAAAAAGAGAGGACATAAAACATAAATTTCTGGTTTGAGTTTTGTTATTTCTTTTTTTTCTTCTGACAAGCCTGTAAGATCATTGAGGTGCATTTCTACCAGAAAACTTGCAGAGACAACAAAATGGACTCAGAGCATCTGTTCATGGCTGATACATGATTGACATAATTCGTCAGTTTGGGTGTTTGTACTTTCTGAGAAATTTCAGGTTCAAAACTTAGAGAAGAATATTCTTCGAGCCCCCCCCCTCCCTCCCCCAGTGCATGGATGCAGTTAACAGAACTTTGCCTTTTTACTCCCTATCTGGTTTAGTACAGTTCATGCGCAGGTTTCAGTAAACATTAACTACTTTTATCAGAGCTTGCAGTGTGCTGAATGGTTAGTAAAGAGAGTGTACTGCAAGAGACAGATGAAAATGAGAGTCCAAGGTCAGATGGCTGTTGGATTTTTTTTTTTTTTTTTTTTTGAGAATTTAGGGGAAAAGCAAGTCATTATGAGGCCTACTGGGAAGCTAGCTCTTCTGCCTAGCATTTTATGTATCGAGAAGAACACGGATTTGTTCAGACGCAGGGTGAGGCAAGGGTTTTCTTTCCTCTCCTCAGAAAGCATCCTTGAAGGATGCAATGTTCTCAAGGCCTCCGCAGAGAAATGAAGGGTGGCATTCATTAGGTACTTTTGAAGGTTGCAGGGATTTCTTTTATTACTTTCTAAAAGATGGTTTGTGTTTGCTCCCTGATAGCCATTTGTATCAGTTAGTACAGTAGCCCGCCCCGTAAACCAAAGCGCTAGAATTCAATATCGCCAAATATAGCATATAGTATAAAACTTGGGAGTTCCACATATCATGTAATATTCTAGTAGAACTCAGGCTGACAGATCTGAAAGTAAGAACCCGGCTCTTCCATAATTATTTATTTATTTATTTATTTTAGCCAAAAGGGTAAAATTTCAAACGCGGATAACTTAAGCTGCCCCCTTCCTGCCCCTGCGACCCAGGGGTTTTAAAGCGGCGGCGACGGTGGACCAGGTCGCCCACTCGCCTCGCTGTTTGCCCGGCGGTCGGTCGCTCCTGGGTCGGCTCCGACCGACGACGGTGGCAGCAACCTTGAGGTTAAGGTTGCTAAAGAAACCCGAAGCCGTCGGTGTAAGCTTTAACCGAGGATGGGCGTCCTCAGGCCCGGGTCTGTCCTTGTCAGGACGCGGTCTGCACGCCGAGTGGCCCCCCCCCCCCGGAGCTTCCAGGCCTGTGACCCCCGCGGGGCATCTCTCCGGGTTGGGTTCGGCTTTCCAGAGCAGGGCGTGAGGGAGACTGGAAGGTGAGCAGCCATTATAAAGGCACGCGTAGGCGGGGACGGGAGGCGCGGAACGAGGCGCCCCGAGCCGTCGAGCCAGGCCCTCGAGGGCCGGGGTCGGTGACCTCCTCGGACCGGCGACTTGCGGTGCTTGGCCAGGCGCCGCGGGACCTGCTCGACGCTCGCCTCACCTCCGCTCGAGTGCTGGGCACTCTGCGAGCGGGCCGCAGGGCTGTCAGTCACGGCCCCGGCGCCGCCGATTGGCTGAGGCACCGGCGGGGGGGTGGGGCAGGGCGCTGGCATCCCCTGATGGGACCTTGAAGATCTGCTCTCTGCTTCTCAGGATCCCCCCAGGCTCTCGCTGCCCTAGCGTCTGGCTGGAGCAGCGGCTTTAGTGACAACTAGAGGTCCCCACCCCCAACCCCCAGAGCCTGTCGAGGCACGAAGCCTTAGAATTCTCTCAGAGATGGCTTTAGAAAATGTGGGTGCTCTGAGCAGGACCCCCCTCTTCCTCTTTACGCCTTCCTCCTCCTGGCTAGCTCGAGGGCTTTTCTTCAGCTCGTGACTACGTTTCCAGTTTTCAGGGGCCTGTGCTGGCGGGCTCGCTCGCCTTCTGTAGATAGTCCCTGTTTGGATCTTGGGTTTCCCTCGTGGAGGGTGGCGCTGGGCTGGCTCGCTGCAGAAACCCCCCCCCCCGCAGGAGGCCCCGGGGAGCAGGAAGTCAGGGACTTCCATGTGGGGACAGCAGCGGAGTGGCAGCAGCCAGGTGGCCGAGCAAGGGGGCGAGTGAGCATTTGAGCGCACACAGCTCAGAAGGGGCAACGGGTTTCTCTGAAGTGACTCTCCCTCGGAGAACAGAGGCAGGCCTGCAACTTTGCATCCTTCATGGGAAGCCCACACGTGGCAGTCACTGTGATGAAAGTGGGGCTCCCTTGTCTCATCTGAGGTCTGTTTCAAATTTCTCTTCTCAGGACCAGTTGTTAGAAAAAAAAGGGCCTGTGGTGTGGTTTCCTCGTGTTCAGAACCTGGACATCACACTAGCAAGGAGAGTGTTGTCACTGCTACTGATGGCCAAAGGTCTCTTGCCACCGAGCCGGCCTGTTAGGTGTGGTCTATCTTACTCTAGGACAGTCCACAGGGTCAGCTTTGAAGCTCTCTGTCCCGTTCTCTAGTAACCTTCCAGTCGCATAACTCAGATGAGGACTGGAGCCAGCGACTGGGATGCAGCCTCAAAGAAGTGAACCTCCCACACAGTACAGGAGAGTCGCCTGGATCATTTCTTTGTCTTATGGTGTGATGCCTGACCTACTGCACTTTGGGATTTGCCTCCATTTTTGCTTTACTGTTTGGTGACCAGCTTTCTCAAAAGGGATCTGTCACCGGGGTGAGAACTCTTCCATGCTACAAAAACCCACCCCCAGAAGATTCTGATTGAGCTAGTTGAGGTCAAGGGTAGAGACAGGTCATTTAGAGTATTTGTGTCAAAAAATTTTTTGAGGTGGGCGTGGTGACATTCATCTTCCACCCAAGCATCTCTGTGAGTTTAAGCCAGCCAGAGCTACATAGATCCAACACTCACACCTGATGAGACAAATGGGTGTGTGTGTGTGTAGCTTTCAAGAGTCAGTTCTCGGTGGATTCTGGGAATGAAAACTAAGGTCGCTAGACTTGTAGCAGATGCCTTTACCCTCTGAGTCATTTTCACAAGCCCAGCAACTAGGGAAAAAAAAATACTTTTTAAAAACACGGATGTAAGGTAAGCCCCACGGTCTCCTAGCTGATGCTTGCTTGCTGGAAAGATCAGTTCGCTGTTTAATAGCGTACTGTGGCACCTGTGCTAGGACCATCAGGGCCCTCAGCACTGGCAGGTGTAAATGCCACTAATTAATTTTTTAAGAACTCAGAGCTCTGAGAGTTATCTGGGATGCTGAGTAGCAGGTACCAGATGTTTCTTTTGTTAAAGTCATGGAGAAGCAGTGTTTCAGGTAATTAGGCTGTTTAATCACCACCTCTGCCGTTATGGAGCTTGGAGTATTTTCTCTAAGGAGGAAGAAGAGGGTGTACATTCTGGGCTCTAGCCTGCTTTTCCCCTTCACAGTATTATCTTTGGTGGAGGGGTTGCCTCGATTATCATTAGGCCCAGGTCCTGTTAGAAGAGGGTTAAATGGTACTCGGGCCTCTTTATCTGAGCCGTTTTTTTGCCACAGCCGAAGTTGACAGCCTGTGCCTCTAACTGAATTCAGTCCTTTTTCACTGGGGAACAACAGTAAAGTCAGGGGCTCCTCATTGCCTGCCGAGCAGACTTTCCAGCCCCTGAGCAGCCTTTGGCTTCGCAGTTCATGAATGCACTGTTTGTTGTTTTGAGCACAACTGTTAGACACAACTGGTCTTGTGGCCCTCTCTGCCCGTGACCAGCGAGTGTCCGTGTGTTTGGGTCCCTCCCCTAACACTTGCCTTTTTTTTTTTTTCCTGGCATGGACCAAGATTTTATTCACACTAGAATTTCTTTGACCCAATTTATATTTTTCAAAAGTGTAAATTTCAGGAAATCAGGTTTTTTTTAGTGTGCTAAAACTGGCCTGAGAAGTTTGAATAAGTATTTAAGTTGATTAAAGAAAGATTGGGGGGGGGTATAGTTTACTTTTACACACATATGCTGACTTTAAAATTGAATTTTAAATTGAAGTTATAAAGTTATCTTTACATCATCTCTTAATCAAATATTGCCTTCAATTCAGAATTTAAGATCCTAGATGCTTTCATAGAAAAATAAGCATATGAGGTAGTGGGTTAATTTTGTTTAATTTAACCATTTTACAATGTATACATATATCAAAATGTTGAGTATATACTATAAGTAAATACAGCCCCCTATCCCTACCCACTGCTCAGACTCAACCCAGAGTCTTTGCTGTGCTGGGCAGTGACTACTACTGAGATATATATCCAGCCTGACATGTTTTGTCAACCACACCATAATAAAACTTATTAATTAAAAAAATAATTTAAGGGAGCTGTCAGTTAAAGTTTAACACGGTGTTCTCAAGCATTTCTAGAATATTTCTGGATAACTTGGAGCAGGGCTGCACACATGACAGCGCTTGTGCTAGCTTTTTCACTTCTGTTTTCTTTTCCTCTCACATGCTGGTTTTGGGCCCTGATTGGTTGCAGCAGGTGTTTACATCGAAGATATTCCTTCTTTATAGTTTAAGGTATTTTAGCTAGAGAGTATTAGTTTCCCTTTCTGCCCTGTTTTGCATGTCCATACTGACCTTTCCAGCTGTTGTTGGTCTTGGATGGGCCAAGGGCATGAATTTCTGATTACTATGTTTTAAACATCCTGTAACAATGGATCCTACATGCATTGATATCCTAGGGCCTCTAATAATGGCACTGTCGGGCTGCTGGAAATGAAGAAGTTCTGCTTGTTGAATCTTTGATCTGGTTTGGTTTGTTCATTTTATTTTTGAGACTAAGGTCTCACTGTATAGCCTTGGCTGGCCTGGAGCTTGCTTTGTAGAACAGGCTAGCTTTGAACTCACAGAGATCCACCTGCCTCTGCCCAAAGGCATGCAACACCACATCTCTAGCTATGTAGTTAAATCTTTTTTTTTTTTTAAAGATTTAATTTTTATTTTATTACACTGTAGCTGTCCTCAGACACTCCAGAAGAGGGAGCCAGATCTCGTTACGGATGGTTGTGAGCCACCATGTGGTTGCTGGGATTTGAACTTATCACCTTCGGAAGAGCAGTTGGGTGATCTTACCCGCTGAGCCATCTCACCAGCCCCCATGTAGTTAAATCTTAAGTAAATTCTCTCCCTCTGTCTGTCTGTCTGTCTGTCTGTCTGTGTGTTTGGAGATAGTCTTGCTCTGTAGCCCAGGCTGGCCTCCTTCAGGCTCCTTTGTTCTGAGATGTTTATCTGTCTTTCAGAGAAGCTATGAAGACCCTGCATTATGTTTGTGTTTTTGTTAAAAATTGGCATATTGAAACACGTACAGGAAGAAGGTACAGTCTGGTGTGGGATCTTTCTTACTTCACTGTTCTTCCGTGAAGATGTCTCCTAAGTGGTAGGTTGGGGGAGGGAGGGGGACGCAAGTTCATGGTCCTAGGCAGCAGCTTTCTCAGCCCTGTCCTCAACTTTCTGCTTGGTTTTGACATGTGCCTTTAGAATGCATAAAGTTGCAGATGGCGCGCCTTCTACCACGGTTTGTGTGTGTTTAATTATGTGTGCCATTTAAAATGGCAGCTAAGACACCACAAGGAATCATCAGCAGGTAGAAACTGCTTTTCCTAGGTCAGGGCAGGCAGTCAGTGTGGCTTAGTTGATGCTTCTGTTGCTAAGCAGGTAGGTTTCTGGTCTGGAGCCTACCCATTAACCCTATAAGTGCCTAACTGCAGACTGAAAAGATAAAGAAAAATAACCCAGTGTTTTGTCCAACTGCAAGAAAAGTGAAACAGGGCAGTTTAAGCTTGATTTGCTCATTTAGAGGCCAAGGAGGAGACCTGGGAGGTGATGGGACGAAGGCTCTGGTAGCTGATAGTGACGGTCTCAGGCAATATGATCAGAATAACCGTGAGGAATGGGGTTAACTCTTCTCTGTGGTATCTTTAACTGCCCACATGGCTGTGAGGAGAGGAAGAAGGAAGAAAGGGGTTGCTGTTTGCATCCATTTGCCAGAAAGGAGTTAACAGAACATACCACAAAACAGGTTGGGCAAGACTGTTAAAGTCAGTGATGAAGCCTGCCTCCTCCCCTTCTCTTCTTCCTCCCCCTTCCTCCTCTTCCTCCTCCTCCTCTTCCCTCTCCTTCCCTTAACCACTTTCAGGACTTGTAAAACATCTTTGGACTATCGCCTACATCCTCCCCCTCTCTCCCCCTGCACCCCCAACTCACTGCCTGGCTTCCCCTCTCCTAGTCAGAACACTTGATGTGAATAAAATACTTTGTGCGGATGAGGAGCTTGTCTGCGACAGGCAGGCAGCCTGGCCAGCTGTTTCACAAGCAGTCGATGGTGCCCTCTGTCATGTAACATAGGCCCTATTCAGCAGCAGCATTCTTGAGTATGCATTTATGCCTCTGTGGGACTGTGGAGTGGACAGCTTGGGAGGGAGGAAGGGAGGGAGAATGTGGAGGCTGGAATGAAGAAGGAGTGTGTGCATTCACACAGTCAGGGAGCAATGAACCACCCAAATGCCACTAAGTCAGAAGACATTGTTTGAAGCATCTATAGGCAGCTCTGACTTCTGGGGTATCCTGGGGCCTAGGATGCAGGCCAGTTTGTGTTTGATATAGGTTGTCCATGGTGTTTGCGTCCATTAATCCCATAAACATACCATATATAGTCAGGCTTGAGCTCACTATAACATCACAAGGGAAGCACTCCTAACGCACAGTTCCTTTCTAGCTCAGAGAAGCAGACTCACACAGGCTATTTCTGGTGCCTTGTGGCCTGCTGTCTTTGGGGAGGGGGAGGAAAAAAAAAAAGAGGCTCTTGCTTTCCATAGTTACACTGTTTGCAATGTTTCCGATTCTTGTTTGCCTGGCACTCTGAAAGTTAAAAGAATTTTACTGTCATGGGAGGGAAAACAGAATCCTCTGAGTGCGTCTGTTTTAGAATAAAAGTCTGTTTTTGTTAGTGTCTTTAGTGTCACATACGTTTTGTTTTATGGGTCCTGCTCTCCCACTGTTGCGGAGAGCATCCTTTTATGTCGTTAGGGTGAGCCATACCCTGGAACATGTAGTCGTTCTTGGTGGCCACGGAGGAGAAGTTTTCCTTCTGTTTCCTCTCTCGGCCTTCCTGAACGGTCCAGATTATTTACCACGAGTCATGTTAGATGTTCAGGGCAGGGCATGTAGCTTCTGTGGAACTGATGGCAGGGTTGGCGGAGTCGAGGTGACAGTGAATACTATATGTCTATCAGCTTGGAGTGCGCATCGGGGCTTTTGTGGCTCAGATAAGAGATGGGGGGGGGCCACCCCACTTACACTTCTACTCCCTGGAGGGTTCTTTCCCTCTGGACACATGTACATAACTTGAGGGAAAAGATGGTTGCCAAGCTGGGACTTCTGTCTTGCTTTCTTTCATCGGCCTCATGAGAGTGGATCTGTATCTGACTGTGTGACAGTTATTTGTCCCATCCTCTCCTTTCCAAGGCTGATAAGACACTGCTCTATCAAGCTTCACTGAGGAGTTCTTAATGCAGAAGAACAAAGCTATCTTTTTTGTTTTCTTCTTTTTTTTTGTAATCTCATTCTTTTACTTACATAATGGTGTTTCTCCAAGTAGTGCAAGCTGACTAATAAGTTAAAAGTTTCTTCAAAAGCATCAGTAAGCTCATATTTAAAAAAAAAAAAAAAAAAGTGGTTGGGTATTCTAGAGTCAGATGCAGATTTGTGAGTTCAAAGCCGGGCTGATGTACTTAGGGAGACCCTGTCTCAAAAATGAACAAAATCCAAACAGATGTCTGAAGAGATGGCTCAACAGTCAAGAGTACTGGCTGCTCTGCCAAGGACTCTATTCTATTCCCAGCACCTACACGGCAGCTCAGAACTGGCTGCACCTCCAGCCTCAGGAGATCTGACTCTCTCTCTCTCTCTCTCTCTCTCTCTCTCTCTCTCTCTCTCTCTCTCTCTCTTTCTCTCTCAATTTGCAAACACATGGTGCACTGACATGTACGAAGGCAAAACAAAACAATTTTTTTTTAAAAAATCAAAACACTTTCAAGTGATCTACATTTGTTTCTAGGTAGTTACTAATTATTAGTAGTAATTCATCAGTATTAGATACTGCTTAGAAAATCCATCTGACCTCTTGTCACTATGGAGACCCCAGCAGATTGGTTAGTGCGGGGTTGACTCACTTGGCACTCTCCAGTCCAGGCTGAGGGAGAGGTAGTGTGGTGAATAGTATATATGGGGGGGATTAGTAGTTTTCAAAAGCCACACAAGCATTAAGAAATCCCGGCAGTAACACCCTAACCTTGATTTGTGTAGTATGCTAGCAATATTTTTACTGTTTGTTTATTGGAGACAGGGTTTCTCTGTGTAGCTCTTGAACACGCCTTTAATCCCAGCACTTAGAATGCAGAGGCAAGTGGAGCTCTGAATTTGAGGCCAACTTGGAACTACAAATCCAGGACAGCCAGGGCCACCTCCACATACCCAAGTGACACAGTGCATGTGAGCCAGCTGCCACTAACACCTGGCTTTGTTTATAGTCTTAATTATAGTTTTTTTTTAAATGGTTTTCCAATTTTTTTTTTAAGATTTATTTACTTTATGCATGTGAGTACACTGTTGCTGTCTTCAGACACACCAGAAGAGGGCATAGGATCCCATTACAGATGGTTGTGAGCCACCATGTGGTTGCTGGGAATTGAACTCAGGACCTCTGGAAGAGCAGTCAGTGCTCTTAACCTCTGAGCCATCTCTCCAGCCCATTTTTTTTTTTTAAGGCTAAGAGGAGCTGATCTCTCTCTCTCTCTCTCTCTCTCTCTCTCTCTCTCTCTCTCTCTGTCTCTCTCTCTCCCTTTCCTTCTTTATTTATTCTATGTATATGAGTACACTGTCACAGATGCACCAGAAGAGGGCATCAGATCCCATTACAGATGGTTGTGAGCCACCATGTAGTTGCTGGGAATTGAACTCAGGACCTCTGGAAGAGCAGTCAGTGCTCTTAACCACTGAGCCATCTCTCCATCCCAGTCTTAATTATGGTATTAATGTGAATTGTCTTTTGTGTTCATAGCTAGAATGTTATGTTAGATGCCACCGAATTTTTACCAAAAATATATAGATAGATAGATTTATTTTATGTGTATGAGTTGTTGCTTGAAAGTTCGTCTATGCATCACATGTGGACATCAGAAGAGGGCATCAGACCTTGTGAGCTGCTATATATGTGATGGCACTCTAACCTGGGCCCTCTTTAAGAACACACACATGCTCTTAACTGTTGAGACATCAACCCAGCTCCAGGATGCCATTGAGGTGTTGTGTTTTTTTTTTTTAATTATATATTTTTTTAAACTCTCTGGTGTGAAGAAAAAAAGATATCGCTATACCAGAGAGGTCATAGGTACCTGGAAGATACTCTTTAGAGAAAAGGAATTTTGGACTTGTGCTGTGAGTGTGTAAGATTTATTTTATTATTCTGTAGATGTGTGTGTGTGTATATATGTAAGTGCAGGTGCCTGAGAGGGTGTCAGATACCCCTGAGCTGGAGCTACAGAAGTTGTCAGCCACCCAGCATGGATGCTGACAACCAAACTCAAGTCCTATGCAAGAGCAACTGAGCTAGCCCCAGCCTCTCTGGGTGTGCATGTTTCTTTTGTTTTAAAGAGACAGTACCCTACTTTGTAGCCCAGGCATGCTTTAAAACTAATTCCTGTGCTTTTGCTTCAGCCTTCCATGTACCAGGATGGAATTGTAGGCTCAGAAGGACCACGTTCTAATAATCTCATAGGTACATTTGAATACTCAATACTTCAATATATTAGCTTTCTTCTGTGCATTTAGAGTTACTGTAGCACATTTCTAACACTGAAGAAAATCATAAACTTTTATGTTCCTCTCCAGACAAGCCCTTGGTGTTTTTTATAAGTGAAACTGTTCATTTGAATATTTAACTAGAGTTAAAATTGGGTCTTGCCAGTATCCAGGGAAACTCTGGCTCCAGATTGCCACACTAAAGGTTGAAAGTATTATCTTACATTGTAGTCACTTTTGACACTGTCCAGCAAGGGAAAATGCATTTGAATTACATATAAGAGGTAGGAATTAGTTGTCTGAATGCTAGATGCTCAGAACAGCTAGAAATGTAATTAAAAGCCCGGACTTCCCAAGAAGCAAGTAGCGGGTTTGAGAGCTGACTCTTTGAAGTGGGGTTAACACAGGGTACATGTGCAGAAGGGGTGTTGCTGAGGGGTTGGGAAATCCATGGCAACTGGCAGAAGTGACCTCTAGCAGGTTGTGATGGCTACTCTTGTTTGCAATGGATCTTGTCATATCCGCTGGTGGGTGGAGCCTCAGGAGCAACTGTTAGAGTGGAGTGGCAGAACTGGAGGTGCAGGTCGGGAAGTGTCCAGGCATGGAATAGAATAGCCTCTGGGTGCCAGGAGAACAGCCCTTGTGAATCATAGGCATAGAGAGCTTGGTCCCGTTGGAGCTAATGGGTAGAGAGCAGGAAAGTGAACGCAGTTATTATTCTGTCCCAGCAGAGCTCTGAATCTGAAGATACCACAGACATTGCTGGGCTGTTAGTGGACCCCTCAGTCTGCCATAGCCACTATTTAAAAGCTATTTCCTCTTTATAAAAGCCTTTAAAAAAATTAAGCTAGATGCCACCAATCAACTTTAAAGCTAAAGTTGTTCTTACAGATACCAAGTCACTTATTAAAAGGGAAGAGGAGACCAAGATAGAAAAAATTGATCAATTGATTTAAGGTTGTTGGAGGATTAAAATGTTACTTGAGGGGCTGGTGAGATGGCTCAGCTGGTAAGAGCACCCGACTGCTCTTCCGAAGGTGATAAGTTCAAATCCCAGCATCCACATGGTGGCTCACAACCATCCGTAACGAGATCTGGCGCCCTCTTCTGGAGTGTCTGAAGACAGCTACAGTGTACTTACATATAATAAATAAAATAAATCTTTAAAAAAAAATGTTACTTGATTGCTGGCCTTATCTTGGATTTGGGAATTTGAAGGAAAAGTGTACAATGCTGGCTTTTGTCCAAGGATTTCAGCCATCACATGATCTGTGTACCCAGTCCCAGGGGCAGAAAGTGCCTCATCTATTTAGAGGAGGAACTGCTGAAGTGGGAAGGATGTTCTGACTTCGGAACTGACTTTGGTCCTGGCCTTAATTTTATGCAAAATTTGGCACATTCCCAAAGTCCTGAGGTGAATGGGCTACAATATTTGGCTATAAGTTGGAGTTTAAGGGGGAGGGGAGTCAATAGCTAGGAAACCAGTAGAGGCAGGCACTTCCATGGAGAGAAGCAAGTCTAGCCATGGGGGGGTCAGAGCACAGGGATCATCGTGATAAACTATCTCGAATAATTTAGAGACATGGACAATTTATTCAAAGTTTAAAGCTGCAGACCTCTGAATATAAGTAAATGGGGATCTGGGTTATATAAAGATAGCATTTATAAACTCCCAAGAATTTCCTTACAGCTAGATTTCCTTGTGATGGGCATGTGTGTAGAGGTGAAGTGATCAATTTGGAGCAGAAGCACCGTGTGGGATTGCTTTATATGGCTTTGTTTTCTCAGGGTTGGATCTCCATATCTCTTCCTTTCACACAGATGCATGCAAAGGACTGTGGTTTGATGAAACAGTACGAGTGTTATGAAGCCACTTGGCTGAATAATAAATCATTTAGGTACCTCGTGGGAAAGTCACTAGCAAGACATGATGCTGTTTCGTTTAATTTAATAAGATTTTTTTCTAACGGAGCACAATTCCTGTTACTATTTTTTTTAATGGTCTGTAAGAGAATACTCCATGCTCTTTCCTTATGAAGAGTGAAGAAATGATCCCACTTCAGGATTCAAGTGAAGATTTATTGATCTTCATAACACAAATAGAATGACATTGTTTTTATCTATGGGGGTAATTAAAAGCTAGGTTTTCAGGGCTGGGAATATAGCTTAGTGGTAGGGGGCTTGCCTAACAAGTGTGAACACCTGAGTTTGATTTCTAGCAGGCAGTGGTGGTGGGGTGGGCACCTGGTTAGGGCATCTTGCTGTGCCGCTGAAACAGTCCTCTTGCTTCAGCCTTCAGAGTAGTAAAGCTACATTTACCCCATGCACCCAACCTAGGTCTTTTCTATTCTTTTCTTTCTCTCTTTCTCTCCTTTGGTTTGCTTGTTTTTGTATTTCGAGTCAAGGTTTCTCCATGTAGCCCTGGCTGTCCTCAAACTCACAGAGATCCACCTATTTCTTCCTCCCAAGTGCTGGGATTAAAGGCGTGGGCTATCAATATCACCTGGCATCGAAAAGGCGTGCGTGGTGGTGGGGTAGGGAAAGAATAGAGGCCTTTTGTTCTATACAGAATGATGGTGTGTTCCAGTAGAAAACTCTGCCTCCTTTGAAATGAGTTATAGACTAGGGTCTTCAATGATAGCCTTCCAGGATGTGTAGTTCTGGTTCAATAGAATGAAAGACTGTGTTTGATTCTGTTAAATATATATTTTGTATCGTTTCTTTCCAATTCTTCCAATTTTATGTGTTTTGTTTTCTAGTTTAAATCTGGCATTTTGGAGCATGGCTCTAATCTTTACCACTTGGGGAAAATGAGGCTGCAAGATATTTTGAGCTCAGCCTGCCTGGGCAACTTAGTGAGAGCTTGTCTTCCCTGCCCTTCAAGAAGAAAGATATCCCTTCCCCCTTCCTATTTATGAAAAATAAGTTATCAGTCCACGCACAATCAAATGGAACCTTTGTGCTTTTGATCTGTCCCAAAGAAGCGGAATGAAAATCCTAAGGATTCCATTAAGGCAGTAGCTCCCAAGATCCCTTGCCAAGGATGCTAAACTTTAGTAATTTCTAGATTATTTTTAATATCTAACACAGTTCTTAACATGAGTTCACTTTGATTTAGTGGGGCATGCCTTTAATCCCAGTACTCGGGAGGCAGAGGCAGGTGGATTTCTGAGTTCGAGGCCAGCCTGGTCTACAAAGTGAGTTCCAGGACAGCCGGGGCTATACAGAGAAATCCTGTCTCGAAAAACCAAAAAAAAAAAAAAAAAAAAAAAAAAGATATACTGAATGAGGTATCAAATAAGCCCTGAAACTTAAGACATTTAACTCATGACTGACATAAAGTCTTCAGAAGAGTTATAACTTGTTGGTCTAGCTCCCTCCCAGGCTGATGACTCAAGGATCCAGGTTGCAGTGATGTACATGGCCCTAACCAGGAAGTGACTGACCTGCCTGAATGTGAAGTTATTCTCTAACTAGTGAGCTGCCTGCCTTGTCTTCCTTTATCATTTTATCTCCCGAAGGTTTACTTTGAACAGAAATAAATGAAGACTTAGACCCAAAGCCTGAAGTGTGAACTAACTGTTCACTTAACCGTAATTCTCAGTGTGTTTCCCCAAATAAGTCGCATAAGCATCACTTGGTAATGAAGATTCTCTTAGATTTCAACAGATACTAGAGGGCTGGCGGGGTCCATGGTAGATTGTGTGTTTGTGTATGTCCCTAGGTTCTTGGATTGATAAATAGCACAATAAGCAAAAGAAGAAACTGTAGTGGGGTTCTGCAAAACAGCTATAGTCAGTTATTGAGGTATCAGGAAAGGTTGAGAGGTCTACAGAGTGAGTTCCAGGACAGCCAGGGGTACACAGAGAAACCCTGTCTCATAAAATCCAAAAACAAAACAAAAGAGTGACTTATGTTTTAGCACCAGTCGGATTCATGATTGAAGAATTAAGCCTAAAGTTTTGATAAGCATTTACTACTGTGAATGTCTGGGAAACATACCTGGGATCACACATATGAAACAGTAAGTGTTAAAGGGTTTGTACTGTGTATCCCAGTCTATGGTCCTATCAAATGGCTTAATCTGTTGCCCACAACAACCATATGATGCAGCTGTTTTTACTGACTTTGTCTTTTAGCTGAGGAAAATGAGTTAGGGTGGTGTCACAGGGTCAGGATGCAAATGATAAATGCAAGAGTGGCTCAGAAACCCACCCCACAACCACAGGGTGCAGGCATGTGCTTGCTGATCTTTAGGGTGACAGTTTACCAGGCCCTATCTATAGTATTTTCTTTTTCTCTCTCTCTTTTTTTTTTTTTTTTTTGAATGGAGACAATCTGAGAAATAGCAGGAAGTGTGGTGTGTTGGCGACAGTTCACATTTTAAGTTACGTCCCCTCACCATGAGCTTCATTCGTTGGTGGTTTACATGTGTGGTAGGCTACAGGCGGTATTGGCCAATCATGGAGGTGCATGGCTAGGTGGTAGTTGCTCAGCCATTTAAAACCGAACAATAAACAGAATGAGGCTGTTGGGGTAGAACCAGGGAGTTAGTGGGAAGTGGTTTCTCAGAGTGAACTGTAGCTCAGTCAACATTACAAGAACATTTGCTTCAGTTAACCTATGTGCAATCTCTGGGCTTAAGGGGAGGCCCTGTTCTCATCGCCTTCTCTTTTGAGTCTTCTCTGGCCTTTCATCTTCTGCCCTTTCGGAGATGCCTGCCTGTGTGAAGCTGGATTCCGTCAGACACTTTAAAGGTTTCTGTTGAGTCTTCAGTGTAATAGAGAAAATGTGTTTTTCCTTCCAAGAGATGGGATAAAGCAGTTAAGCCACTTGAGAAGGCTCTTGGAAGGAGTTATATGGAGGGCAATCAATGAAAATGCTTCCAAATGACATTAAGAACTGCTTATTCCCTTACATTCTTTTAAGTTTAGTGACAGGCTAGAGAGATGGTTCACTGCTTAAGAGCAACAATGACTGCTCTTCCAGAGGACCCAGGGTCGGTTCTCAGAACTCTCATGGTAGCTTACGACCTTGTGAAACTCCAATTTGAGAAGATGCAATGCCTTCTTCTGGCCTTCTTAGGCACCAGGCATGTATATAGTATACATACATGTGGGCATATATTATATGTATATATTATCCATAATACACATAAACACTATGCGTATATATGTGAATATATATCATACACATTATAAAAATAAATACGTCTTTTTAAAAAATAAAATGTGACGATCAATTACATTTTCCAGACAGATCCGAAATCTGTGGCTGTTCGTGGTCCTCTGCTGGCCCGTGCATTTTCTCTCCTGCTTTGTCTTTTATACCCAGCAAGCTGCAGTTGAGATAGCTCCCTGACAGCTTCGCAGGGGACAGTGTCCTGGCTGACTCGAGGTGGAGGATAAAGATAGAGCATCTCCCCTTTCACGCTTCACATTGGCTGGAAACAACTGCTATGCTCTCTATGGTTCAAGCATATTTCATTTCTAAAGTGCTGGCATTTTTAGTTTTCTGCAACAAAAGCTTAAACGAGGCTTTGACATTCCGACTTAAGCGTAGGATTTTCCCTTGAGAAACAGTTGCTCAGCTAGTAGTTGAATAGAGATGGGAAAGAGCAGAGGTAGGTAGGAGAAATTGTTTTAAAGCTCCATCCATCTCTTTTCTTCTCCTTGTCAGTGTAAATGGTTTTATTTGCTTAATAATTTGATTTGGCCCAAATGATGGTGTGCATATATATAACTGAAGGAAATCTTGAGTCAAATCTAAAGCAAAAAAAAAAAAAAAAGAACTGACCTGGAAAAGACCCCCTGGATTCCCACTGATTGACTTTCAGAGTGGTCCACTTGGGTCAACTTCTGAGAACTGTCTGAATCACAATGCTCTTGGTGGGCCTTGTGCTTGTTTTTGCTGGGTTTGGTAGCCTGTGTATTTGACCTAGCACTCTGAGGCCTAGGCAGGCATATCTCTGAGTTTCAGGCCAGCCAGGACTACATAGTGAAACCCTGTCTACTGTGACTTTCCAGCCTGTATTTTACACTGAGCCATATCTGAGTTAGTGCTACAAAGTTTAGCTCAGAAAGAAAAAGGTGGAAGTATTTGGGAATGAACGTTTGGAAGTTGGTTTTTTTTGTTGGTTTTTTTTTTTTTATTCTCTGAGAAACCTGGTGCCCTTGGTATTTATATGTGGAACCCTCTAGTTTATATTTAACTAGAGAATAGCTCCACGACTGCATTGGATATCAGTTGGAAGAAAAGTAACAGGCTTGCCTTTAACTACTGGGGTATAAGATGCAGTGTTTGAAAGAATACATTTTTCTTTTCCTCTGCCAGAGATCAAGAGTAGGAACATGGTGCCATAGACTCCTTGAGTAGGAGTGGGGCTTTCCAGAAGTACCACTTAACTGTCCCTGGAACCATTTAGTTATGTGTGTGCATGAGTGCATGTGTGTTTTGCACGCCTGCCTGGGAATGGGTGTGTGCGTGCCTGGTGTGATTTTATTTTGTAGTTCTGTCTGGCCTGGACTTACAATATAGTCATGGATGACCTTGAATTAGTGTCTTGTCTCGGGCTCTTGAATGCTGCCAGGATTACACTTATAGATACATTTGGGGTGTGTTCTGAGGAAGACTCATGTAACCCAGGCTGGCCTTGTAGCCTTACCTGGTTGAACATCCTTGAACTTTCTCCATCCTTTTGTTTCAACCTTGAAGTACTAGGGGCCGTAGACATGAGGATTGAGAGAGAGCACCTTGAGGTCATTTACCTGTAAAGACTTAAGAACCAATGGTTCCCCTCTGTTCAGCTTCATCCTCCCTGGCTACTGGGCTGGTGGTAGGGGGTGGGGGTGGGGGGGTGTTTTTTTATCTCTGGCAGCCACTGGGCTGTCTCCTGCCTGCTCTCTGGGTTCCTTTGCTCATTAAGCCATCACTTGCCCCATTCTCTTCTTGGGACTCACAGCTAGGACCAACTGCCTGTTTTCTGGAGATTACCAATCAGCCAAATATTTGAGTTCCTACTGTGTGCTAAAGATTAAGACCCTCCAGCAAAGGGGCCTCCTTGGACACTCTGGGATTCCACTCTACCATATTCAGATGAAAGGGTTCTGATCACTGGCCTTTATGCTTGAGGGGGTGGGGTGTCTCTTCTGTTCCCTATTTCAAGTTTCCTCCCTTACCGATTCTACACTGCCATTACCTTCTGGGCCTCTTTACATTCGCTTCACATTCGGAGTCTTTAGAACAGAATTTAGCTCAACTAATTCCATCCACCATGTGCAGCTTCTTGTTGGCCACTAGCCTGTGGCTGTTCTTGTCTCTCTTGGCCTGCCTGCCTTTCTTTGAAAGTCGTTCTGTTTTACCTTCTCTATTTCCTTTGTTCCCCTTTCTAGTCACCCACCCCTCCACCCCCAGTCACCATGTTCAAACACGTTTTCTGAACTCTTACATCATCTTCTCAGACTACTGTGCGCCTGTGCCCCTTACTACCCCAAACCCAGCTTTCCCAGTTCCCCATAATTTGCCCCCACACCCTCTGTAATCATCCTCTGCGCTTCAGTAGCACCTGGTGCTTTCTGACTATCAGCTCCCCCGTCAGACTTTCCACACCTTCCCCATGCACACACCTGTCTGCTTCTGATGCACTTGAGCACCTAATTAATTCTCTGTTGCTTCTGCTTCTTAATTGTCCCTAGGTGGCAAGCTCTTGAGGGGTCCCCTTGGAGTCCCCTATCCCTTGGACCTAGTAATAGATCTTTGGGGTGTGTGGGGGGGGTATTTGATGCCTTGGAGGTATTTCCTCCCCATATCTTTGAAAGTGAGAGTGCAAGTCTTATTTGTTGTCCTTAAGGAACCTTTTGGGGGGTTGGGGAAGGCGCTGTGTGAAACAGTCTCATTGTGTATCCCTGCCAGGACCTTGCCTAGTCTGGAACTTGTAAACCAGGCTAGCTGGCTCACAGAGACCTACCTGCCTCTGCCTCCAAATGCTGGAATTAAAGGTGTATGCCACCATGCCAACTCAGGTTTCTTTTAAACAGCCTTTGGTAAGAGGAAAAAACATTAGTTTTATCTTCAAAAGATGTAAGCCACAAGAAAAAGGACTGGGCTAGCTCTGTACCGAATACCTACTAAACACGGTCACACTCCCAATCCCTCCTGAGTCTGGTTTTTTAGTCTATATATCCTTCTGAATAGGCTGTTTGGATTGCAGTTTGGTGGGGGCACACACAACTTTAAGGGCATCTCAGCTTTTATTGATGGTTTCCATTTAAAGGGCTCACTTAGACCTCCGTAATCTTTTGTTACTTACAAAACATTTTCTCTAAGTCCACCTCCTAGTCTGGTGGCCTGAAATCCCCAGGAGTTGATAGCATGGGGCATAGTTACACAACCCTAAGGCTCTCTTGCAGCCCCTTTAGAGAAGGCCACCTTATACAGGCTGAATGTTTTCTTCTAGCGGTCAGCAAGCACTCTGGAGCCTTAGAATACACGGGACGTGAACCAACCTGAGTAAAGGCAGTGACAGGGCTGAGGCTCATCAGTTCCTTCCTCTTCCTTTCTGGGAAAATGAGCCGTGCTTGGGAATTCTCAGGCTTGTATCATGCCTCAGGGGATTTTTAGAAGCTGATTTGGCCAATATGCATTGAGTTATTGTCATGTGTTCCTATGGAAGTTAATTTTATGCTTTATCTCTTCATAAGAAAAAGGGCAGGCTGGAAGTTTAGGTATTACACTACTGTTAGTTACCATCTGGGTGCTGGCCTGCCACTGCTGGTAAATGTGATGAAGAGCCCTAGGTGATAGGACTGTAGTTTGGTAGATGGAATCCAGTACCAGGTAGATGGAATCTGTCGCTTGCACAGGGGGAAAAAAAAAACCCAAAAAGGTCTTGCTGTATAACATACATACCCCAGGCTAACATGGAACTTAATGCGTATCCTAGGCTGGCTTTGAACTTGGGTTCTGAATGTCTCAGCACATGTAGTTTTAAAAATTCATTATATTCGTATACTTTTTAAATTTTTATATTTCTGTATGTATGTGTATGTGTGTGTCTCCTTGTGTGTGCAAATGGAACAACTTTTAAATCAATCTTTAGTTTTGTGGGTACGCGTGTTTTACTTGTATGTGCACCTCATGTGTGCCTGTTAATCTTGGAGACCAGAAAAAGCTGTTGGGTTCCTAGAACTGTAGTTAGGAATGGTTGCAAGGCACCATATGGACGGATGCTAGGGACCAAACCTGAGTCCTCTGCAAGAGAATCAAACAACAGCTGAACTATCTCTACAGTCCCTAAATAGGTCAACTGGATCTCTCCTCCTTGTGGGTCCTGGGAATCAAACTCGGGTCTTCAGGCTTGATGGCAAGCACCTTTGTCCATTGAGCCCCGTTTCACTAGCCCTGGAAGTGATTTTAAATGCTACACAGACTGGTTTTCTGCTCATTTTAGAGTCCTTCGTCAATGCTCAAATGTGCCAGCCTGCTTTTTTATGGTTGATGAGCTTTTGCATTATATTCATTATATGAATATAATGAATTTTTAAAACTACATGTGCAGGCTTGGCAAGCAGTCTCTAGCACCAGGCTACACCTCTGCTCCGTACTGCACTCACAAGTGACCCAAACTTATAACAGTTTCCCAGTGTTTCACGGACTTTTGTGTTGGAGGCAGGACCCAGTTTGAGCAGGATCTGAGCAGATGGGTAGGGTAGGAATGACTCGGTTGCCTGCTTAGGGGACGACCCTGTCCTGTTGGTTTCATGGGCTGTTTCCCTCCATACCCTGAAACTCATACTTCTGAACTACCTCCCCTCCCATGCCCACGGGGAAGGCCATACTGGACTTTTTTATCCCTGTCTTGGGGCTTAAAAATAAAGGCCTACAATCTAGTAACCCAAGATTACCAGAGAAAAAGCACTGGAGACCTACCCTGTCCAGAGCTCAAGCCTCTGGTCAAGAGTAACCATTTAAAGTAGACTCATGTAAGGGATGGCTTAGTGGGTAAAGGAGCCTCTAGCCAAGCCTGAGACCTGGGACTTTCTTAATTTTGCTGTTCCATAATCAATCTTGATCCACTCTATGGCCCATGCTCCTTCCTCCACAAGGAATTTCCTCCATCTGCTAACCACTTTGTCATCTGCTGTTACCCGATGTAGGCAGTCCAGGGTCATTCTGAACAATGTCCGGGCTGCAAGAGCCTCCTCTCCCTTCTCCCTTTGTGATGTTCCACCTCCACCCACCCCCAGTCCCTCTTCATATCTGTCCTTCAAACTATCATAGTTGCCTCCTAACTGGGTTATGTGCCTCTAGTAATTTATTTTTTAAATAGCTGCCAAAAGATTTTTAAAAATATGGATATGATTAGTTCATTCCAGGCCAAAAAAAAAAAAAAAAAAAAAAGACCCATCAGTGGGTTTCCACAGTGGCAGGCTAAAGTTCATCCCTTTCCCGATGGAACCTTGACCTCCGAGTCACTCTGCCAGCCTTCATCTTTGCCATTTCCCCTACTCCACTCTCCCTCCTTTCTCACACAGTGCTGTATGCTCTGAGTACTCCCAAGGGAGCGTTTTTTTCACGGATCAGAAACAAAGCAAAAGGTTTGTAGTTAGATGGGGGGGGGGCGGGGGGCTGTTTCCTTTGCCAAGTAAGGGCATAAGAAAATAATCTCAGTCATTTTAAGGAATGCTTTTTAACCTTAAAGCCTAAGCAATTTAAATGATTGATTGAATGAATGAATGAATGAATGAATAAATGAATACGAACCAATTAATTGTGGGTGTCAGCATTTCACCAGAGAAGGGTAAAAATGGTAGGATTTGGGAACTCTTGCTTTCTCCACACCGTGTTCTTGTTGCCAACTTCTGGTTTGCCTTTGCCCCACTGCCCCCGTGTTCTGCACCTCTTACCTCTGGTGAGCCCCACAGCTTTTTGTGTTTGGCTCATGGTCCACTCACTTTCCCTTGGGTTGGAATTTCACTCTTTGTATCTGCTCTGTCTTCCCATGAGGGGATCCATTCTCTTTCCCTACTGTTTAGTATTGGGGATCCACCTCAGGTCAGCAGGTTTGGTGGCCTTGGAGGCACCTTGCCTGCTGCCCTGGCTTTGGTTTTCTGAGTGCTAGAATTATATACATGCATGGTCCATTATACCAGTTTTTATTTTCTTTATTAAAAAAAATGAATTCCCGTTGGGATCATGCCAGGATATCACCAGCTTCTAATATACTTGTGGAAGTGTGCTTACAACTGTGATTCAATAAAGCAACTGCTGTTCACTTGAATTGTATGTTGACTTCTGTGTAAGCATGTGTGTGCCTTGGTTTAGTGGACCGTGTTTGTTTGTTTGTTTGTTTGTTTTCCCTTTTCTGGAATTGTAATGAAGCATCTTTCTTTAATAGCTTTTAAGTTTTGAGTGTGTTGAATAAGCAGTGTAAATACCATTGTTTTGCACATTTTCTACTTTCTTTGTATAGGTTCTTTTTGACTTCATGGCCTGCGGGGAGTCGAGGGTGTTGAAGGGCGCCTGCTGTTGAGCCGAATCAGTTAGCTGGCTCTTAGTCCTTCACTGTCTCTGACTGGCCAGGTCCTGTGTCTGTGGGACACAGGCCATATGGATGGCAGTTCTGTCTAGCCTGTGGCTGGCGTAGCGTAGCTCCTTTGTGTGTGCATACAAGCACTTGCTCTCTGTTCCAATACTTAAAGAATAGTAGCACATATGAGTTACTTTAAGAATACTAATGTATGAAGATGGAATAATGACTTACACCTCTAATCCAGTATCCAAGAGGTTGAGACGGGAGGATCATGGGTTCAAGGACAACCTAGTTTTCATAGCAGGAGCCTTTCATTTAAAAAAATATATATGTATATATGTGTGTGTGTGTGTGTGTGTGTGTGTGTGTGTGTGTGTGTGTAAATAGTGCTTTATTCTAGTTAGTTTATACAAGTTAAAGACAGCTTTGTGTTTGCTGTAGACACAGCAAATTCATAAGTGATCTCAGAAAGCATGTTCTTTTCTTAGGCATATCAGGTCTCTCCTACACCAAGACTCCAGAAGATGAGATGGTTCAGTGGGTAAAGGCATGTGCCACCAAGCCTAATGGCCTGAGTTCTATCCCTCAGGACCCACACGGAGAAAGGAGAGAATTAACTCATATAAGATGTCCTCTGACCTCGCACATGTGCCCCAGGTACACTTATAGCACACGTGCACAGAAAATAAATGCAAAAACAGTTGTAAGTGAGCTGCTTTATTGGACCACAAGGTTGTTAACTTTGGAGCTAAGATGGGTGGTGGGTAGGTGTTGCTCAGACACTGTGACAGGCAGGAGAGGCAAGTATTTGGAACAAGTCAAACTGCCCCTCCAGGCTAGCTACAGGAAGTCCAGCCCTTGGCTTTGAGTGGTCAGTAGGAGATAAGGTGTGGACTTGTTAGAGGCTTGGCCCCTCCGATCACTGGATGGCAAACTGTGAAAGGAAGATAAAGAGAGCGGGGTGCTTTGAACAACAGGAGAGGGCCTTTATCACGTGCTTGGTTTATGATTATATTTTGGAGGGGTCTGCGTTCCACAGACATGTGAAAGCAATTCCATGTCTTTTTGATTGAGAGTGTGCCAATCACTTCCTACTTATGTAAATAGGTGTCAGCTTGGTCATCCAAATCTTTGTGCCAGGTATTATGCTAATGGATCTGTCTCTTGGAATTGTCTAGCCATCCAGCCATGTCCAGTATTTGGAACAAGTCAAACTGCCCCTCCAGGCTAGCTACAGGAAGTCCAGCCCTTGGCTTTGAGTGGTCAGTAGGAGATAAGGTGTGGACTTGTTAGAATCTTGGCCTCTCCGATCACTGGATGGCAAACTGTCCACATATCTAGGACCCTCCTTAGGTCTCTGAGTGACACTGGGGCAAAGGCATCCCTTTCCTTTTCACTGTGGGTCCAGTGGTAGCTGAATGATTATTTATATATGAGAGGGAGTTCAAGGAAGGGACCTGTCTCTCTAGGGTTATCTTCCCCTTTCATTTTTTCTTTGTGTACCTTGTAACTCTTGGTGGGAATTCAGTTCTCTGTAAAAGAGGTATCTGTTTAGGGTGGGGCCTGTAAGATGGGAACTGGCATTTAGAAGCCTGGGCATGTTCAGCACCTGGTAGGGTAGGAGATCAACCCAAAGCAAATGAGCCTGTGTACTTTGGCGACACAAGCTTCTTTCAGTGGAGTACAGCCCTTCTCAGCAGCAAGACCAAACCTAACCCTGCAAGCCCCACCCCTGGCAGTACAGTTGCCATGAACTAATCATCCTTCCAACGGTCAAGGCCAGGGCAGTCAGGACCAGAGCCTCAGATTTCCTTCAGTACTGCATTAAATCTCCCGAAACCCGGATTTCTTGTGGGCTGGAGTAGCCTCTGGGTACTCAGTATACGCCTCGATTTCCTGACACGGTGTCTTGGGAGGGGCAAGTCTTGCTCCATGGTCACATTGCTTGCCAGTGACTTTTGGTTTGTTAGTGTATATAATCAATAGTCACCAACCACTTGTATATCAGAGTATTTTGTTTGTCTTTTCACATACAGTGGTGAATTCTTTTTGTAGAGGGAAAATTGGGGAGATGGGGAGATGTGGGGAGGAAAGACTGTCCTGTGCACAGAGGGCAGCCCATCAGGTCCCTGGGAGCTCGGACATGTCACTTCCCCTGGCACAGTCATTCTCAGCTGACAGTTGGTAATGTCTGATTACCACTGTAAAATCTTGACCACAGCTGACCACTTTTCCAACGGGCAATTGAAAGATGTGACTCTCTCTGTTCCAGTGGCTTCTAGAAGAGGCCAGGGAAGGAGCAATTCCAGCAGTAGATTTTATCTTTCCCAAAATCATTTTCTTTTCCCAGGGAGTGTTGCCCTGCAACTGCCCTGAATTCTGGGAATGTGCAGCCCATTCTGATCTGAGGTTAACCACCTGCCCGGGGTTACTTAGCTTGCACTCCTGCAGGGAAGACTGCAGATCCCTGATTCGTCTGCACCCTTTCCCCAGCACAGCAGAAAGGCCAGCCTGAGGCCTCGGGGCTCATGAAAGAGTTGCAGGATATTGCCCCAAACTCTGCAAACTGCTACTGAACTTTACCCCAGCTTTTCTCCCAAGCTGTAAATGTAACAGGATACTTCGTTCTCTTTCAGAGAAGTACCCAGAACCGCCAGATCATTGCAGTCCAGTTGCAGAGCAGGCACGCAGCTGGGTGTCAGCGGCTGTTCAGGTGCTGCAGTTGAAAGAGAAAGTCTGTATTGGGGGATACGAGGAAGAAGCAGCCATGCCCTATCATGTCCTTGTGGGTGTGAGTTCTTTCTTGGTTTAGCAAATGTGGAGCTGAGCAGGATTTGTTTCATCGGCAGTGCACAAAGCCGGATGGGTTTTATTTCCTGCTTGCAGTGTAGCGCCTGGAGAATCAACAGCTGTTCTGTTCCCTGCTATCAGTGGAATTACATTTGTGATAAGCCAACTTATTTATTTTTAACTGTCTCACTGGTGGGATGAGATGGGATCAATCACACTGGGCTGCTGTCAGAGTTTTGCCAATATAATAAGAGAAGCTGGTAGGCAACTAGAGGTAGACTGACTCACACCAGAGGGAAAGGGGCAGGGTAACCCGAATGGTGGGTGAAGAAGTTTAATATAGTTAGCTCAGACTGGGGGTGCCACACTGTTTCCCACATATTTTAATAACTCCACGTCGCTCTCAGACAGGAGAACCGAGGCTCAGAAATATGTAATTCATCAGCCAGAAGAAGAATAATCTGATCAGACTTTTAAAAATAATTTTTTAAATATTTTTGTGTCTAGTTGGTTACTCACTCTATTTGAATATGCCCAGGTGAAGCGAGCTTATGGTTAACCTTATGGGCCTCTTTCCATCCAATGGCTGTTGTCTTTCAAAGCCTTGGTTTAAGGCTGGCAAGATGGCTCAGCAAATCAAGGTGCTTGCCTCCAAGCATGAAAGCCCGAGTCTGATTGACAGAGAGCCAGCTGCCTTCTGACCTCCATACACAATAAATACATGATTGTTTGGTTTTCTTAAAATCCCAAACCAAAGCTAGCCAGTAACTAACATCCGTGCACTGCTCGGCTCCCCTCCCTGCTTTCGGGTTCCTGCCCTTATATCCCCCAGTGATGAACTGTTACCCAGACCATAAGATGAAGTGCCCTCTACCTAGCAAACAAGCAGAAAGCCCTGGCCTTCCTCCATTCCTCATGTTTGTCCAAGTGGGCCTGTGGGATGAACGCATGGACCTTCCAGTCCTGCCGCGTTTACAGCCAGCTCTGTCTATTTCAGGAAGTTCTTTTCATTCCCAACCTCTCTAGCTTCAGGCTTTTGTTTTTCTACTGCCTTGGTTTCCCAGGCCTTTAGCTTTCTCATGTCCTCCACCTGAAAGGGGTTTCAATGGTCTTTCTGGTGACTTGATAAGTACAAGAGTGTTGGAGCCACAGAATCCAGATGGAGACCTGTCGCCATCCCACAAGAGCAGTGGAACATTCAGCAGATAATAGTCATTACTATATAGGATTTTCAGGAGGATTAAACTGCATTTCTGACATAGAACTTTTGCTTCAGGATATGTCCCCAGCTGTTCTCTGGAAGGATCATACACGAATACAAGCAGGTATACTCTTAAGTTGAATCCTGTTTTCTGTGGTCATAGTCTTGTCTTTTCCAGTTTTAAATTCTAGAACAGGTATACTGTAGAGCTACCCCCCACACCTCCACACCCCTGCCCCGCCTTTCTTGTTTCTTGATAAGCCAGAACTGCTCTGGACATAGGGTAGGGTGGGAGTCAAGGTTGGTCCCCACCCTAGACCAGGTGACTATGCACTAAGGGTAGGCAAGGACATTTGCCTCTCTCTTGCTCTCTGTCCACACAGGCATTCCTTGTACAGTTTCAGACCACCTTGACCACTTACCCCGGCTTTCCCTAGGCTGTTTAGTGTAGAGTGATACAGGCTTCTGCTAAGCTAGGCAAGAAAGTGATGGAATACAGGACCTAGTAGCCAAGCAGAAAAACAATGTTTAGGAAAAGTCTGGCCTGCCTGGGGAAAAGGCCAGGGACTCGTTCTTCTCACAGCCCAGTGCCAAGGGCCACCAGTGTTTCCCTCCTAGGGGAGGAGGGTGCTGGGTGACAAATAGCTGCCAGGTGGCAGCTGCATCTTGGCCTTGTGAATTTGGCAGTTGTTAGATACTGTGTAATATGTGCTCCCCGGAGAAGAGCTGCAAGGAGTGGACTCCGCTTCCTCAGTGCAGTGTGCTTACAGGAGAGCCTGTGATGAGGGAAGGTGCTGCCTGCCTCCTTCCCGTCAAGAAGCAAGGAGGTGTAAGAGGAAGAGTCACAACTGCAATGTGGTCCAGTGTGGCGGGCACCTACCAGAAAACTGTCTTCTCAGTCGTTCCCATTTTGTTTTGTTTTTCATCTTTATGGTGCTGGGGATAGAACCCAGAGCCTCGAAGATGCTGACCAGGGACTGAGCTGTGGAAGGAATGTTCTCCACTCTCTCTTCCTCCCCCTCCCTCCTTCTCTCAGTCCAAGAAGAGGCGTAAGCAATAGCCATACTCCCTAACTCTTCTCTCCCCCTCTGCCCTTTGTCGCACATTTCTTATTGCCCAGGAGTGGCAGAGAGGAAGGCACAGGGAGGTTGCCCAGGTCCCCAGAAATCCTGGCCAAAGGACTTCACTCTCCATGTGAATTTCCAAGGAGTAGTGTGGGCTTGAAGAACAGCATTTGCTGGAGATGTGGCATGTAGGGTCCAGGACTGCATGGTCACCCATGCGTTGCAGTCCAGCCCTACCCGGTCTGATGCTTACATCTGAAATGCTTCTCCAAAGGGACCTAGAAAACAGGCTTTGTGTGGATGACTTCCTTTTTCTCTTCTCATATTTAGTTGTAGTAAGTAAACACAAACTTAGAACTAGATTCTGAGTCTCTGCTTCAGTGTCTCCGTGTCTATTCAGAGCTTTGCTAGGTCAGTGGTGGAAATCCTGGGGTGTTTTGACCTTGTTATTGACCTTCATGTGCTAGTTCTCAGGGCTGACTAAATACACTCCCCCAGAGAACTGTGAGGAAGGGCTACTAGGCCTTCCCACAGAGGCATAAGTTTGAAGTTGAAGCCATGAGTTTTCATTTCTGGTGATAGGCTAGGCTATATAGGTAATTGCCAACTTATAGCTTTCAACTTGTGCAGTTTTAAAAATAGCTTATGATAAAGTTATTACATATTTGGTAGAATGCATTCTTGGGATTTGGGGTTTGGGTCTTCTCTCCGATTAGCAATGGTCTGATCCTTTCTCTCGATCCTGACCAGATAGCCACGGTTTCATTTCAGCCTACAGTTGGGACCGGAGACAACTGATGCTCTATAATGCGCTATGTATGTTACTAAGCTTGGGGATTTGGTCGGTCTGGGCAGTGAAAGGCATTTTGAGCTATCTCTGGGTTTGTTGGGATGGAGCTCCACCTTAGATTGAGGAGTGCCTGTGCCCTTTGAGGTAACAGTGTTCACATATCAGCTGCAGTTACACTTCTCACTGTCTAGATAAAATCATTAGTAAGAGTTCCTTTAAATTATATTTGTCTAGTTAATCTATACTATCTAACTAGTGCCCTTTGTCTCCTACTTTTTTTTAAAGAGACATTTGTTTTATGAGCGAGTGTGTGATGTATTATATATACTGCCATGCAGATTCCCTTAGAGGCCACAAAAGGGTATTGAATCCCTCTGAACTGGAGTTCCAGGTAGTTGTAAGCCCTGCTATGTGGGCTCGGGGAACCGAACCAGGATCCTCTCCAAAGAGCAGTGAGTGCTGTTAGCCATTGGGCTGTCTCTCCAGCCCATCCCCTACTTCTGATATACGTTCCTGGTTGGTTTGTTAATTTGTCACAACTGTCTGTCCTACCACTCAGGAGTGTGGACTCCTCTTATCCAAGCGCAGTTTCTGGGGAAGTAGACATAACCTGGAAAACATGGGTTCTCCTGTTGATAAGTTGGAATCAACCGGTCCACAGGACTGGGCCATTAAACAATTGAAGTTGAGCTGTGGGACTTCCTTTGAGCCTCCCTGAATTTCATTTGAAGGCCTGGGTCCCTTTGCACAGCAAGAGAGTGTGTCTGTCTCCTCCTTTGAGCCAGACCTGCCTTATTCCTTTGACCAAGGACAAAGATGAGGAGGAAGGGGAGCACTCCCCCCCCCTCTTTTTTTTTCTTGACCAGATACAGATGAGAAATGAAAGACCAGGCCTTGGGTAATTGAAAGACCTTGTGCTAAGATTGCTGAGCAATCAGGAGAGCACCTGTGCTCCCAAGCCCTGCACCAGGAGTCACACATTTTGTCCAAAAGAAACTTAGCAGAGTTCAGAAACTTTCCATCAGTTTGTCCTCCCAGATAAATCACCCAGTATTTCAGGGGCAAATGATGTCACTCCTCTTAAGTAGTGGCTTCATCTGCACGGCAAGGTTAATCCTCAGAGATATCACTTGATATTGATGCTGCTTTTAAAAAATTATTATTAAATAAGATAGCAGAGTTAGATGTGTCTTTTTGCTTGGAATGAAAAGGCTTGGGTCCATGAGAATTAAGGAGGTATCATACACACTTAGGGGTGAGAAACAGAGTAGAGTGGTAGCCATGGGTACTGGTGGGTGACAAGGCCAGAGAACAAACTTGGGCTAAAGCCTGGAGGGGTGTTGAGTGATAGGTTAAAGAGTGCTCATTTCCTGTAGTCTATTGAAAGAAGCAGAGAAGACAACTAGAGAGGAAAAATGTGCATCATCCTTCCATCCCTGGATGCCCTCCTCACCCATTACCATCATGCATGTCTCTTAAATACACTTGGACTGTGCAAAACCAGGCAGGGATACATGCCCCTTCTCTTAGCAATCCATCTTTTCTCAAAAGGACTGTAGCACCCCACAGTGCTCAGTTAAGTGGGGGTTGCTGCAATCAAGCTGCTGCACGATGCTTGAGCCTCCTTCATTATGCCAACGCCTGTGCCATTGGGGTGGGGCCTGGTGACTTTCATGGGTTATCTATCGCCCTATCCAAGGCATAGCCTAGCCCCTAAGCCAAAAAACACATCAACCTCCTGGAAGTCAGAGAGAGAGAGAGAGAGCCACATCTCTGCTCTCTCGGCCTTCAGAGCACACATAAAGCCGTCCTGGTTAGCAGACACAGGTTTGCCTTAGACTTGGGGGATGGCAGGCCTGGACATGGTGGAACATCTGGTCAGGTTAGGTTCTGTCTCCAGCCTAGCCCACCATTTAGATGATTTTGTGGTTTGTCAAGTGCTACAGTCATTCTCATATCTGAGCTTCTCTTGTTCTGGATTGGCCTGGTCTGGTCAAGTCAGCTCTCTCCTCACACATCCCTGACAAACCATCCCTTGTATTTGTGCATATTATAGGGGCTTGCCCTGTAGCCTTTCAGTCAAGTATTATAAAAGACCAAGGCATCTCAACTTACTCCATATTTCATGGGAGCCCGAGGACAGGGTTTTTAGATTTCATCTTCAGAAGCTGGGGTACCACCCTTTACTTCTAGACCATCCTTGCTTTTACTTTTCAGCTCTGTGGCTATCTCCCTAGACCTGGAGACAGGCTCCTTAATCTTCTTTCTGGCTTTACATAGCATTGTCCTTTATCTAGGGGGGGTCGGAGGTGGGGCTGGCCTCCCCCTGCCCTTCCTCCTCCCAGAGACCTCTGCCTTCTGTAAGATATCTTGCCTCTGACTTTGCACAAGACTTCTGGGAAGAAACATCCAGATATTCAGCATCTCACTCCCACCCCCAAATGCTGTAGAAAGTCTTTGTCACATTTTTCTCTTACAGGAAGGATATAACTAAAAATAACAACCCCACCATCCCCCCATTTTTCTGAGGTGGTGGTGATGGAGGTAAGGGGTATCTTAAAGTTCCTTTTGAGAAACTGCCTTGTATTTTTCCATCCCTTAAGCCTTGTGGCTCCAATAAACCTAGTGGAACTCAACAGACAGGGAGGTGGTTCTCGTAATCCAACTCATCCGGTGTCAGAGGATGCAGTTTTCAGAATCATCAAGTCCCAGCCTGACCCTATGCTAGGAGGGTAACCTTCCCCCTCAGTTCTTTCTGCTTATGAGGACGCCACTCAGGCTTGCTTGCTTGCTTAAGTGTCTAATGGAAAGAGAAGGAACTTGGGTCTAAAATAATTTTAATGGGATTTTTAGGTTCTGGAAATTTTTAATTCCGACACTTGTCTCTGACTCTGAAGCATACTTGTAGTTGACTCCACGTATTTGGAGATCTTGACAGTTTACAAAATGAAGAAAAAAAAAGAGCTGCTACAAAATTTATCATTATATTTTAAAAATTGTTTTTACTCTTATTATTTTTTTTTCCAGTGGTATTGAACCCAGGGCCTCAACATTATAGACAAATACTCTACCATGGGAGTTACACCCACAACCTTCAATCGCTTTAAAAATGCATACCATCAAGGAAAGTTTGTCCTTACGCCGTCTCCCACAGTGAGAGAAGTGGAAGGGATGAATCTAAGACCTCAAGAACACTAGGTCAATGCTTTGCCACTGAGCTATGTACTTTTTTTAATGTTTAATTTCTAAGTATTAATATGATTAGATAGGGATGATCTACAAGGGTATTTTGTTTGTACAATTCTGAACTGGATAGGCATTCTAAGTTGATATTATGTATTTGAGACAGGGTCTTACTGAACAGCCTATCTGATCCACCCACCTCCGTGTATGCTACCATGCCCAGCTCCTGGTTCATATTTTAAAGGATGCTGGGCAAATAGTTCACCACGGAGCTATGTATCCCAACTTTTTTTTAATGTGTGTCATATAGCAGTAAAACAAAGATATTGACCCAGCAGTCCCTGGGTAGGAATCTCCCATCATTTGTTTTACTAGTGAACAAAAATGTTGAGTATATGACTATTTCTGTGGAAGCATTTGTGCTTTTCTTCGCCTGGAGAATACTGGGTTGTGTCAGGTGCCTCCAGACGTGAAGGTCTCCATGGCTCATTCAGAGCCTTCCTTGTAAGTTGCTCCAATACTCTAAAATCCAAAGGACTCTTCAAAGAGAATAACATAAAGAAAGATGGGCTCACTGAAGTATGAAAACAGAAAAACTTCTGGAGGAATCTTGGTGTCACCACCCACCCACCCTGTGAGAGTAAAGGGTGGTAGAGCTTTCTCTTCCACACAGATCAGTCCTGCCCAACATGCTTGGGATCTGTTTGCGGAGGACTCCCAGTGAGATGCTGGAGGATAGCTACGTGGTACACTTAGATGCTCTGAGAAAGGAAGAAGTGAGAAACTGTGCAGGACAACTGCACCTCAGCATCCTTGTTTATATGGGACCTCTCTCCTCTTTCTGTGGTGCTGTTGGGGGACCTAGAGCTCCTGTGCATGCCAGGCAGATGCTCAGCTCACTGAGCTATGTGCCAGTCCTTATGCTGCTCCTTAAGTCCTCTCCCTGTATTGCAACCTTCGTTTCTGTGCTGCGAGCGAGTTGTGGCTCCAGAACATGCTGCATGCCCACTTCCTCTGGGCCGAGCAGCAGGTCCAGCACTCAGATTAATGCTTTCATGGGCCCCCAGAGCAGACATTCTCAGACTCCCGAGGGACACGCATGAAGATGTTCTCTGTATCTTCTACAGAAAGAGCAGGGCATGCATTTGGTCCTAGTCGTATGTTAAGTGACGTCCCTGTATTTGTAGGAACCTGTACCTCAAGGCATTGTTAGTTGTACATTTCTTACCTTCTTCAGCTCTTTTTCCTCTCCTCTGTTTCTGCTCGCACCAAGTGCTGTTTCTCTTTTCTCCCTTTATGCTGGAGAATCATCTGAGTCTGTTCAGCCGTTTTTGTCTCTATTTGGTGTTTATGGTGCAGAGGATGAAACCTGGGGCCTCACGTGCTAGGCAGGTGCTTTGCCACAGAGTGGTACGTGCATTCCAGTACTATTACCACGCCATGGGATGCTCAAAGCTCCACCCAGAGCTAGCATTCTGAGCATTCTCTTGTGTCGTTAATGAGCCCTCAGCGTCCCCGGAACGTAGGATGTGCTTGGGGAGAGGGAATGGGGGTCCTAGCTGTTGAAGGCACACTTCAGTTTCAGCAGGACTTGTACATTCTGGTGGAATCAGCTAACAGCTTGCTTACAGATGCAGACACAGGGTGGGAACTGTCCTCACCATGGTGGCACTGCGTAGAGGAAACTAGACAGAAGCAGAATTTCTCCTTCTTTTAAACCCTTTTAATGTTATCTTCTTTTAATTTTTTCAGGTTGTTCCAATCCTGTGCTCCAGAAGTGGTGGCTTTGAGGTGTGACCCTGCTCACATTTGGGCCCAGTCCTCCTCAGCTGCTCAGCAGGAGGAAGACACCAGGTCAGTTACGCTGTGTAGGCTTCCTTGAGTCTCAACAATCTCGAGTGAGTGAGTCTTCAGGCACTCCCTCTCCTGGACCTGAATTGTCCCCTGCTTTCCCAGGCCCCCTGTCCCGTCCCATTGCATCTTCCTCCCCATATCCCATCCAGTCTTTCTCCCCAAGGCGTAGAGCACAATCGGGTTACAATTGTAACTGCAGCTTGCTGGATCTTGCTCTGTTGAATCTCTGGTGTGGGATGAGGTGTCTCAGAATAGGATGCTCAGGGTACCTCACAGGAAGCAAAACCTCAGGCAGCCCTGCTCCTTCCTCCTTTCTTCTTTCCTCCCGTGCAGGTTCAAAATTAGAGCAGTTAAAACTGAAACAATCCACCTGGTGGTGTCCGTCAGTCACATCTGTGACTTGGGAGCCTCATTTAGGATCCTTCTCTGATTCCAGTTGGACATGTTTAGTAAAGATTTTAGTGTCTGGTGTGTGTGTGTGTTTGTGTGTGTAAAACCTATGACTGTCAGGTCTCTCCTTTTGACATGTGGATCTTAGGGATTGAACTCAGGTTGTCAAGCTTGGCACCAAGCGCCATTACCCACAGAGCTATCTTGGCAAGTTTATCATTTTTGTTTTTGTTTTAAAAATGAGCTTAGTTGCAGTACCTAGGACAATACCAGGAAGAAGCAATTGCGTGGGAGAGAGAATGAGACATTCCTAGGTTTGTGACTATTGGGTTAAACAAATACATACTGCCCATGAACCTCAAACTATTAAAACTATATTAGCCTGGTAGGTAGGAGTCCTAATCGCTTAACCTCACAAGGTAGGGGGTTTCAGCCCTTCTGATACAAGCACAGAATTCTCTGAGACTTGGAACATATGTTAAAGAGTGAGTGTTAGTATCCTCTTTAAAGCATGCACGGGAAATGACATTGTACCTGGAGGGAATACAGACTCAGGGGAGAATCAAAGGGAAAAATTGTCTTTCATAACACAGATTGAGTATCAGCAGGCTTAAATGTTTTCATTTGGATGGTTGTTTCATTTCATTATTTCTGGGTAGTTACATAGGATCAACTAGAACTAGCCAGCTTGTTTCTGGTTAAATAACTTATCCTTTACCTCAGCATTAATGTAAAGTTTAATGTTGTTTTTAATGTTTTTCTAAAGCAGAACAGTTAACAGTGTTGAGTTTGCACTAGGCTTTTCCTTCTGCCCTGTTCCATGACCCCAAAGGAAAATTCCCGAGCCAGACTCGGCCAAGAGCAGACTGGCGTGAAGCTGTACCCCAGCTCTGAGGACAGCATGTTGGTGCTTCGGAAACATCCTCCCAGCATGTGTTCAGGCTCCTCTCCTTTTGCTAACTGCATTCTCATCAGAAATCATAGTTCCCCTTTAAAACCATTCAACTGTTTACTTAACATTTCAAATATGGAAAGGAAGTAAACAAATGGGTTCCTGGTGTCACACTTTACACTTTATCCCCAGGAGGAAATAGATGTAGCCAGCGTCTTCCTGTCCAGACAGCAGGGAACACGATTGTAAGGCTTCTCTCTCCTTTTCAGGTAGGAAAAGATGCTAGGTGGCTAGCACGCATTTATATAGCTAGCTAGATGTGCTCTTGCTGGATCGACAGCCTGTGTTTTAATTCCTTAGTTGGAAAGGCCCATCTTTGATATCATGACCGTGGGTCGGGGTATTGGGAGTTTGCCTCTATGGAGGGAATATATTTCTTGTCACTTCCTATTGAGCTGGGCATGGTGGAATGTAACCCTAATATGTGGCTGGCCATGGTGGTGCACACATTTAATCCCAGCATACATACACACAAACAAACAACAACAAAAAAAGATTTCGCTTCCCCACCTAACTACTGCCTACAGCTACTGCTTACTGTCCACTCCAGCCTCGGATGGCAGTGGGAGACATCTTCATAGAAGAGTGGAGTCAGAAAGATTCTGCCAGGCTGTATTCCTATGTCTATATACCAGTTTTCAACAGAAATAGAAAAGTAATCCAGAGTCCACATATTTCTTTGAAAAGACTAATAAATATTCCAGTATGAGGATATCTGAAGGAGGCCAGCCTGGGTTACAATAGAAAGACTGTCTCTTAAAACAAACAAACAAACAAACAAACTAAGATAATAGATAAATATATTTACTTTTTAGATTCAGTTATATAAGCATGGTTGTACATGCCTTTAATCCTAGCACTCTTGAGATGGGATCATTGGGAATTACTGTGTGTCAGAGGCTGGCCTGGTCTACTTAGAGGATTCCAGGGAAGCCAGGACTAGATAGATAGACCCTGTCTACAAACAAAGAAAAAGAGAGCTGTATAGATAAACTCTGTCTCAAAGAGGAGAAAAAAAATGGTAATGGTAAGACCAAAGACCAGCATCTAAACTTGATATAAATTGGTAGAAAGATATGTTTTCTCTTTACCAACACAATAGAATTATAGTGACCATTTCTAGTCACCTATCTTAAACTTTCCTGTACATTAAAAATACAGAGAAGAACATTTAAAAGAGGTGAGCTCATTTTGGAATAAAATGGATATTTATACATGCTGATTGGTTCCAGCAGGAACTGATGACATGCTTGTTAGCAATCTATTTAAAAAAGAAGTAAGTGTGTACACTCTTCTGTGTGTGCACTCCTGCCTTTATGGGTTTTTTTTTTCTCCCAAAAAAGGAGAGAAACCAAGCATGCAGACACTTTAATAATTTGAAATGGTCGGCTGGTCGGTGGGGAGACTTCATGGATAGGCAGTATTCAGGCTTGAGTTTTGTTTCTTTCCTTGGTGAGGCAGGTTAAGTCTGCTCGCCCCTCCTCCTGCTGCTGCTCCCCTCACTGGGTATCACTACCCTTCTAATAGACCCCACCTCCAAAGACCACTCACTCATCAGCCTGTGAACTTGAGAATTACGTTTCTAATGCCAGGTGTCCAGGGAACGCATCAGATTGTAACAGCATGAGGCATGTTTTGTCTTTTGAGGGGAGGTGCTGGGGACCAAAGTTCTGTACGTGCCCAACAAATCCCCTGCTCCCGTGTATGTATGTGTGTGTGTGTGTGTGTGTATGTATGTATGTGTGTGTGTATGTATGTATGTATGTGTGTGTATGTATGTATGTATAGGAATCTTTAGGAATAAGGTCAATTTTGATGTGGCATGAGTTATGAATTTCCTTTTGGCTGTTTGTTTCCTATCACCCAGTGTCTTCTAGATGTGGCCTAATATTGTTAGACTCTGAGCTCTTAGGAAATGAGAAATGGAGTGAGTCAAGTGGAGATCTGTGAAGAAATGGGGTGTAGTATAAGAGAAAAATTGGTTTGAAATAGTAGCTGAGATAGAGTAAAATACTGTAAGAATTCCTCAGCTGTTGAGCATGTGTAAGAGAGACAGCAGGGGACATTAGGTTGAAAGCCCACATACGGTTTTATAAGAAGATGGTGACTTACTTTGTCCTCCTTGTATTTCGTGAGCATAATGATCTGAGATTACAGCCAATAAATGGTTCCACACTTTCCTTACTAAGCAAAGAGACCGAATCTGTTTCTTTTCCTTTTTGAGATACAAGTTTCTACGCATAGCCTGGCTTAGCATTGAACTCCGATTCTCTCACTTCTATGTCTGGGGTCAGAGGGTCAGTGGCATGTGCCCTTCACTGTCAGCCAACAGTTCTGAGTCACCTTCCATGATGAATTAACTAATCCAGTGTCTCCTGTTTGTCTTCCAGCATAAAGGAGTGATATCCAGAGAAGAAAAGGGCTCAGCAGAACCCTTTCCTACTCCATGTGGATGACAGCCGGAGCAAGGGACTATCATTTGGGGCAAAAAATGGAGGTAATTTGCAATGGAGACAATTCTTTTATGAGGTATAGGTGACCTTTTTTTTGGAAACAGGCTTTTTAATGTTGGTTTTAAATTTGGTTATAATTACAGCAGTGTTGGTGTCTATAGAATCGGCACACACATCCTCTTAAAAACTATATCCAGTGAGAAGAAACCTGGAGTTTCCTATTAGCTGGTTCTTAAGTCTAGAACGTTTAATTAGAAGAAAGCAAGTACAGGGTCCATGGGAGGTGCTGGCCAACCGGCAGCTCTGTTTCCTCTGGGAAAGGCTCAGGCCTTTCCGAACTCTGCTCCCAAAGCTTAGGGAAAGCTTGGGCTCCAGAGATGGCACACTGGATAAACGGCTTGCCATGGAAGTGCGAGGATCAAAGTCTGAATCCCATTAAAAACCTAGGTGTGCATGGCACACAACACACACACACCCCTCCCCACCCACCCCGTAACCCAGTGCTCAGGAGGCAGGGACAGGATACTTGGGCAAGTGAGATAGGTATGAGACACTTCCTTGTGCATAAAGAAGGCAACTAACTATCAAGGAAAGTACACATAAGCACATATGTGCCCACTACATGCAAACACAAAACATGCCACACAGTACATGTGGGATAGAAAAGAAAGGGAAAGGGAACGTGCTTCAGAAGGCTTGAACTGTACTGGGGGTATGCACTTGGAACGGGAACAGGTTCCATCAGTAGAAAAAAAGCTTAAGCTGCTTTCGAACTGGGCATGGTGGCTCACACCTGTAATCGAAGTACTTGAGAGCCTGAAGCAGCAAGATTGGGGAGTTCTGGTCATTCATGGCTACATAGTGTGGCCAGCCTGGGCTACATTGCAAGCTCCCGTCTCAATAAACAAAATGAACAAACCAAAATAATAATAATTAATAATAATAATAATAATAATAATAATAATAATAATAATAATAATAAATTTTGAGCTCTCTTCTGGTTGTGGGTTGAGCTAGCACAAGGGTGTTGGGTATTTCTGTCTCTTTTACCCTGGTAGCTATGATTAGCACCACACGACTATGATAAGCCTACACTTTCTCACAAGAACACCACTGACTTCTGTTTTTCAGTTCTATAGCAGAGACTTGTTAGAAGCATAAAACCCTGTCCCAATGACGTCGAATTCACCCATTGGTTTAGAAGGCTCTGACCTGTCTTCCATCAACACCATGATGTCAGCAGTAATGAGCGTAGCGAGTGTCACAGAGAATGGTGGGAGCCCCCAGGGCATCAAGTCCCCCATGAAGCCACCAGGACCAAATCGAATTGGCAGAAGGAACCAGGTAAGGGTCTGTGGCTTGCGGGGTAGCAGCTAGTAGATTTCATCTTGGGAGAATGTAGAGTAGAAGTTCCCACATGGCCTAAAGGGAAACCCTGGACACATCCTGAATTAAGGGTATACATAAAGGCTGTCATCATTTTTCAGGAGCAAATATTTTCATGGTTTATATCCTTGCATGGAGAAAATCTTTTGTGCTGTGGTATCTTTCAGGGAGTGCACCCTTATTCTTTGCCTGTGATTTGACTTCAGCACAAGCTTATGTATGTTTAATAGAGTGAACTTGGCCGCCTCTGCTATGATGCAGAGGAAAGCCCTTGTTGCAGCTGATTAATTTGTTTGTTTGTTTTCTTTCTAAGCTATCTCCTTGTGGAAATAAAGAGGAAAAAAACCCATCTTCAAATAAGTTCCTGTTTGTTCAGGGTTCAGCTTTCTATTTTGGCTTTTGGCTTCAGAGAATCCCAATTAAGATCCATCGAATGGAAAAGGCTTGTGCTCGGTTGGTTCATAGCAGTGCAAAGCCCTGAGTTCAGTCTCCTTAATCCCCTTGAATTTTCAGTGGTCACAGGATCAGGAGAGATTGGAAAGAGTAATTGCAACAACAGAAATTGGGAGGAATGAATGTTGTGAGAAAAGCCCCTGTCTCCTCTACTGGGAACAAGGCATTGTCTTTTTCAGTTAATGAACAAACGGAGCAGTTTTTTGACAAGTTATTGCTGTCTTGACAGCAACATTTTTAATAAGATAAGGCCGCAGAGAGCACATAATTCTCAGTTCATCTGTGAAATCATGTAGTGTACAGTGACTTCCCCGTCAGTTTCTTGTTGGTATAATATAGTCACACTACTCCTCGTTTGGAGACAAGGTGGTCTCAGAGTATCTGGGAGCCGGCATGGACAGAAGGACAAACCAGTGGGGCTTTGGTGAACTAATGGCTGTTCTTATGCAGACTTGTCTCTGAGAACATCTATGATGACCTTTGACAAATGCTCAGGTTTTTAGCTCCATGGGCCCTCTAGGAGGTGGAGGAGCAGCTCTACATTCCCTGCAGCATGTAAGTGTGCATGCCTCCATTCCTCACCTCAAGCCTGAGGCCTCCACAGAGCTCAGGAATGTTTTATAGGCTTGGAGCATTGATAACTCTTTCTCTCTCTCTCTCTCTTTCCCCCTGCCTTCGTGTGCCTCTCTTCCTGTGGGTGCCTGAGAAAATACTCAGCCTGAGCACAGAAGGAACACTAGCCCTGGGAAGAAAAGGTTTATTTCCACTCTCATATGCCTGTCTGTCCATCTCTCCATCTGTCTCACTGTCTATCAACTCATTTAACAATAGGCCTAGCTTCTATTTCCGTTAGCTACTCTGCCAAGTATGAAATGTGAGGTCATTCGTTGTCTTCCTCATCCTTCTCTGCTTTACCAGGAATGAGTGGAACATGGGCAAGAACTTTTCCTTAAATAGCACAGCACGGCATAGCTGCCCCAAGTCCAGGCTCTGGTTCTTTCCCCGAATGGAGACAGTTAGGGTCACTGAAGACACACCATTCGTTCCACCTCTGGATCTGTGGGTGAAGAAGTGAGATTGCAGTGTAAGCAAGTTAGCCACGTTCTCCCCACCCCTTTCTCCCTCAGAGAGCCCATAGAGTGCCTTTGTGTTTAGAAGGGAGACCTAGGCCAGAGGTAGCCTGCTAAATACAGCACCAATTTTAAGAAAACAAAACACAGTGCATAGACTGGATGTGAAGAAGTGGCCTTCTTACCTGACAACTGGACAGGGAGAGTAGAATGGAGGGAGCCTTGGGAAAGGTTGCATCCATGTGACCATAGCATTCCAGGAGAGATTAGCCACAGCCGGATGCTGACAAGGGTGCCAGATTGTTTCATTATGGACTGGTTAGTTATCACATTAGCTGCTAATTTTATCTCTCAGCTCAGGAAGTTTGTTTCTCTCACCAGCGTGTCTATAATAACTGGGCCCAGAAGCCGTTAGCGTGGGCTGTTTCCATCATCACAATGCTCTTTTGCTATTCTGTTCACCTTTAAAAGTTAGTAAATCTGCTTCCACAGACTACCACGGGTTTGTGAACTTATATTATGCCCTACACGACAACATTGCCAGCTTCAAGCTTGGCAGAGGTTAATGATCAACCCTAGAGTCAATATCAGTCAGCCCTGTGTGCCTCCACACAATGTGCCTGGTGTCTACTTCAAGGTGACCACAAGATGATTTTATTAAAAAATATGTCTCCTCAAGTGACTGGCTACTTGGACTCCTAGAGGTTATTTTGAGACAAGGTCTCACAGTTTTGCCGGACTAACATGAGCCTTGTAGGCTCAAGCAATCCCCTGCCTCAGTCTTCTCAGGGACTAAAGCCAGTATCTGGCTGAGTTTTTTTTTGTTTTGTTTTGTTTTGTTTTTTTAAATGCACAGTAATACATTATACTGTTGAGTCTTTTCCTTATAAAAAATGTACATAGTATTGTTAATCTGATGAATTGATAAAAATACCTCAGAGTTTGACTTTTCCCTGGAAGTCTTGACCTGTGAGGCATCCTCTCATTGTGCCTCTAAAAGAACTAGAAGTATATGGATAACTGGGTGAAGCCAGATTTTTTTTTTTTTTTAATGTCTCTGGGAACTTCAACTTCCTTAGAATCTGAGAGAGAGAACACTTGACTGGCCTAGTTCTCTGACCCACTTCCACAGCCAGAAAGGTGCTTACACTGAGAGAGGGAAGGCAGCCTCAAACAAGACATCACCACACATCACACATCCATTCATCCGGTTCATGGTGCCCTTTGTTTTCATAGTCTTTAGGATAACTTATTCTCATCACCTCTCATGAACATCATAAGGGTATTGCTTTTCTGTGCCTTGGNCAGTCCTGGTCTAGCATGTTGAGAGTCTAGAAGTTGGTATTGTACAGAGCTTCTTGATGATCCTGCCTATTTTGAAAACCTGGTGACATTATATTCAACCATCATAATTCCTGATCTCTTCCCAGGGATGAGTCCAGTGCATTTTAGGAACAGAGATAGGAACAGAGACTCATGTCTGAGTTTTGTGGGAGTAAGAAGGTAATATTGAGCATTCCTTGTGATTTCCCATGAATTACTTGGCAGGAAGAACTTTTTAACAAGTGTAAGAATATATTGCTTAAAGGAAGCTTGTCCTGTATGTTTTGAAGAAAAATAAAGGGAGCCGCCTAACCAAACAGTGAGCTGGGTTTTGTTTGTTTATTTGTTTGGTTGTTTGTTTGTTTGGTTGGTTAGTTGGTTTTGGTTTTTTGGTTTTGGGTTTTTTTTTTTTTTTTCCACCTCTTGTGTAGTCTTGATTCTGGGCTGTCATGCTGACTGGTTTTGATGAGGTCAGAGCTCTTCTTGTTCTTTATTTATGGGCACTGCCAAAAAGATGCTAGCTTTATGGGCAGAGCCTTGTTAGTCCCCCTGAGAGTTACTGCTGGGGCACCATGGAAGCCTTCCACTGGTGGGATGGACTTTCCTGTTGGATATCTTTCCCTCTCAAGTTTCTGAGGGTGCTTGAGACCTGTGATCTTAGCACATGGAAGGTGGTGGCAAGAGAATGGAGATAAGGAAAGGGTTTCAGACCAACCTGGGCTGCATGGGGCAGCAACAAACACAAACAACAAAAGACAGTAGTATTGGAGCTCGGGAATAAGTGATAAACACCTAGTGCCTCCTCTTCGCCCACCAATGTAGTCTTAGTACAGTATGGCCAGTGTCAATTTTCCCACTTATAAACAAGGAAACTGAGGGCAGATTGGGGAGTGACCTGCACAAACACCTGGACAGGCTCCAGTATAATGACTGCAGCTGATTAGACCCAGCTCTAAGACATGGGCCCATGATAGAAATAGAAGACACCAGGTCAGTGTGATGGGCAAATCATCCCGTTTTATCCTTGTTTTAGGAAACGAAAGAGGAGAAGTCTTCCTACAACTGTCCCCTCTGTGAAAAGATTTGCACCACCCAGCACCAGCTGACCATGCACATCCGTCAGGTTTGCCCCTACTTTTGTATTGTTTTTCCCTAACAGGATGATTTGATTTTAATTAAATTGAATTGTCTAGTAAATTATAAGCTATGTTTAAATTTTAGTTTTTTTTTTAGCAATCTTGGCTCATTATGAAGTAATTTTTGCATAATCACATTTCTATGATTGTCTTAAGACAGAACATCCAGGTAACTGATCACTTGTATTGATATATTGCTTTTTATTGTTTGTAACTGTATTGACTAAACCTCATAATGGTTCTATATATGGGTGTGGAGGAAGCGGAGGAATAGTCATGGGGACCTTTACATGTAATCTTATACCATGATGACTCTGAGCTCTGTCTGTAGCTTCTATCCCAGAACTCATAGCAGTCCTCGCCTCGGCCTTCTTAGAGCTGGGATTGCAGGCATCTGTCACCACACCTGACTTTTCCCCTCTTGCCATGTAGTCAGCTGGCTGAAGCCCAAAGTCCTCGTGTCCATTCCTGCCCTTTATTTAAATGATACCAGTGTACTTCCTGCATCAGAGGAGTTCCTGGACTTGGCATTGTTTTTCCCTTCTCATAGGAAGTATCCTTGTCCTCTTATGGCATTGCTGGTTTATGACAGACTGATGGTGACAAAGAGAACAGTGGGGAATAATGATGCATTAAAATCCTAAGAGGCTGCTAAATAGTAACTCACCTAATCACTGAGGAAACTTGGATGTGGATAGAGATGGTCCTTGTCATGTTTCAGAAGCACAAACTGTCTCATTCAGGTTTCTGTTCTCTAACAACCAGCCTACATCTTCAAACTGGAGGAGGAACTGTGGCCTCCCAGTGTGAACACACTATTTGTTTCTCATATTGGCTGTATAGTTAAAACTCCTCCTGCCCAGAGGAGTTCATAATATATGGTAGTCTAACCCATGGATCTGCAAAGACTAGCTCTATGTTTTGCATCCAAGTGGAAGATAATAGAACAAAAATAATCATATACCCATCTTCTAATGCCTGGCGCATGGGGGTCGGGGGCTGGGAGGTGGAGAAACTTCACTGTGTTTTTCTAACAAATCCCCAGATCTGCATTTCCAGCGCCATCTTCTCAATGACCGTTGTACCAATTGCTTCCTGCAGCACAACACCGACACTGGAGGAGCTGACCACTCATGCAGCATCTGTGGGAAGTCGCTGAGCTCTGCCAGCTCCCTGGATCGTCACATGCTGGTGCACTCTGGCGAGAGGCCTTACAAGTGTACAGTGTGTGGTCAGTCTTTCACCACCAATGGGAACATGCATAGGTGGGTGTTGTCCCTTGCTTGGGTGGCTGACTGCACCATTGAGCCATTAGCAGACTTGCCTAAAAGCTTCAGAGAGTTTTTGTTTGCTTGCTTGTTTGTTTGTTTTTCTATCTCCCATAAAGAAAAATCTGAGATCATTGTACTTACTTACTCGCACCATCTCAGGGTATCAGAGGTATTGCCTAGGCTAAACCTTTGACCCTTGAGNTGTCCCTTGCTTGGGTGGCTGACTGCACCATTGAGCCATTAGCAGACTTGCCTAAAAGCTTCAGAGAGTTTTTGTTTGCTTGCTTGTTTGTTTGTTTTTCTATCTCCCATAAAGAAAAATCTGAGATCATTGTACTTACTTACTCGCACCATCTCAGGGTATCAGAGGTATTGCCTAGGCTAAACCTTTGACCCTTGAGTTTTTTGGGGGTGGAGCAGCCTTATTTCTCCTGTTCCACTAGGAGTTTTCCTTTGTTTCAGAGGTGGAGGTGGGAAGCTCATTACACACAAAGCTGTATCACAGATACAGCTTTTCAGTTTAAACATGTCCTCATGTGCCTACCAGATCTGCCACAGAGATTTTTCTTTGCAGAGTGGGGAATTCTGGAGCCTTTGATAATTAAGTGGCCAGGTTCTGAAGCTTCAGAAAGGAGATAAAACAGAGTGTAAGAACATCTAATAAGTGACAGGAGGTGACTTCTGGGAATGACGTGCACTTGGGAGTGAGGCAGGAAATAGAGGCAGGTTTATGCCGAGAAAGAGAAGCCATGGGATATGTGTTAGGGAGGTAGCATGTGTTTCACTCAGAGCAGAAACAGCTTTTAAATGTTCTCTCTCTCAGATGCCAACATCTGAAGAACATTTTAGGGATAGAGAATAGACTCAGATTGTCACATTCTCATCATAGTCAGTGACACAGCAGAATCCAAATAAATCTCTTCTGGTGTTTGTAAATTTCTGAATCTAGCCCACTTAGTCGGTTTAGGATGAGGATTGGAAGGTATGAATTTCGCAAATAGTTCCCAGCCCATGGTAAGCACTCAGTAAATAGTACCTACTGTTATTCGGTGTCTAAGCAATGCTGTAATAATTTACCAGTGGCGAATCTCTTGTCTAGGCTTCCAGAAGTGTGAGGTATGCTTCATGAAAGGCCTCCGTATATTATAGTTTTATTTATTTTATTTTATGTGTTTAGGTATTTACTTGTGTAGTACAGACCTCAATATTATAAAGTGTCCTGCTATATTTCCACCTCTGTTGACATTGGGTATCAAAGCAGGAAGTGGACCCTTGTATGTCTTTTAATATACCTATGCCACTTTGCGTTGTCATTTTACATTAACACATTACTTGACACTGTAGCTTTTTGCTGTTTAGCACTGTGTTGACGTCACTGACTTCTGTGTAGACCGGTTCCTGCCTCCTCTGTCTGTCTCTCATTTTCTGTTCACCGGCTCTGCTCTTAGATGACTTCCCCATCTCCTGCTGAGTAGAGCTCGCTCGCTGGCTCTGTGCGGGCAGCTTGACATTGGCACATGGCTGTTGTGGCCTCAATGCTGATGGCTGGTGTTCTCCATTGTACATCACTGGTCCTGACCCCAGTTGTTTCTGATTTGAAAATTTCTCATTTTGAGATCATGACTCTGATTAAATCTTATCAGACATAGTTGCTATTTTTGAGAAGGGGTGTGTCTAGCAGTGTATCAGTGAAACTCCGCCCCACGTGTCACTGTCTTTGATGTCTTTCCATCTACTCAAAGATTCTTTTCTGCATTGTTTTGAGACAGGGTTTTCAATATGTAGCCTTCGCTGGGCTGGAACTCTAGACCAGGCTGGCCTCAAACTCGTACAGTCTACCTGCTTTTGGGCTCTGGATCAAAGGCATGTGCCTTAATGTCTGGATTCAGACTTGTTTTGGTTAATCTGACTTGTTTGCAGTTGTGTCTGGATGATTTGGTTTGTTTGTTTTCTTGTTTTGAGGTTTGCTGGGGCCTCAGGTATGCCGGGCAAGTTACTGAGCTGTATCTCCACCCTGTATGGAATTTAGGAACAGATGGTCAATTTTTTTTTCTGGAAGAGCAGCAACAATTATTGTAGGGATACATTCAGCCTGGGTCAGTTTCAGTCTATTTCTACCTTTCTGGTTGTTTCTCTTCATAGCTTGGAATGAAACCTTAGGGACTCGGTCCATCACTGAGCCCTAGGGACTCGGTCCATCACTGAGCCCCATGCCAGCACTGTCACTGTCATCTTAACAGCTGTTCCTGTTTCCTGCATCCTTTCTAGGCTTCCTTCTTCGCCCTAAGAGTTATTTAGTAGATTCCTTAAGATTTTCTGCTCCCAAGATTATGGGATTTACTGTAGAGATGGCTTCATTCTTCTTTTCCATTCTGGGCGTCACTAATTCCCTGGGTTATCTCTTGAGGTGCACCAGACCCTTAAATATAATTCTAAATGGAAGTAAAGTGTGTAGAGATTATTGTCTTCATTCTGGTCATAGGAAGAAAGTATTCCCTGCCCCATTATGCGGCTTGTTGTGGGTCTGTTATCTTAAATGAAATTTACCAGCTGAAGGAAGGTCATAGCCTTTCCACATCAGTTGGGTGGTTTTTTTTATCAGGAGCCTTAGATTTTGTTAATGAATTTTGTCTGCCTCTGTGCTTGTTTCCTGTCATTCAATCCTGTCCTGTGCTATAGGTCTAATGAGCCTCTTGGATACAAGCATTTATAATGGTGATGGGCTTGGTTGACTGGTATTTTGAAAAATGTTTAGGGCTGTGCTCATAATAGATGCCAGTGTGTAGTTTCCTTATGCTCTGTGCTTTTCATGTCAGAATTACTATCAGAAATTGAACTGTGGAACATTCTTTCCTCTTTTGGAAAATACTCCTTTTTCAGGTGTTGTCAAGTATAGGATTAGCTTGTGGACCTGAAGATATTTTGAATACAGGCAGTAATAACTGCGTTTCCATACTTTGGGGCTGGGGGAGTGAAGAGGGGCTTCTTGCTGTCCTAGAACTGTGTAGGGCAGGCTGGCCTTGAACTCACAGAGATCTGACTGTCTCTGTCTAGGATTAAAGGTATGTGCCACCATGTCAGGTGGATACATAAGTTTTGTATACTGTATTTTTTTATTTTTTTATTTTTTTTGCTATTTACCTCCATGTATTTTCTAATTTATCTCATGATTTCTTCTTTGATGTATTGGTTATTTAGGAATATGCTGTTCTGCCTACAGATGCGTCTTCCCAGATTTCTCCCTATTACTGATTTAAGGTCATAATGCTACATTTATTTTGTCTTTTCTGCCAAAACTTGTAAATGCTGGGTTAAAAGAATATTTGACTTTTGCTAATCAATCACAAAGTCATTACCACCTGGCAGAGCTGTATTTTGGGGGAAAAAATGTGAAAAATATTCACCAAAAAAATGTGTCAGAGTGGAGTTAGATGTATTTTCTTGGGTGGATCCATTTCAGGATCTGAGACTTTGGTGGGGAGCTGGGCCCTCTCTTAAGCACACACCCGAGTTACATTGATCAGGAGCCATAACTGCCCTGGAATGTGTGAAGGAATTAGAACAGGGATGATACCGATGCTCTGATAAACATGGTTAGAAGAAATCAATCAACTGAGAATTTGGTATTTGAGACCAGAGTGCTTTCCTGTATTTCCCTTGGAATGATTTTCTATTTTTCAGTTTCTGTTGTCATTACATGGACTTAGCAGACTTTTTCATGTAGCATTCCATTTCTCCAAGGAAGAGTGGGAAGGATACAGTATCACTGAGGACACTATCTTCACCTTCTGCTCTGAAGGCTGTGTGTGTGATGTGCCTCCATGAATACATTGGCCTTGCAGGTGAACTCTGACCTCCCAACAGTTGCCTGTTTGACAGGTCTAAGCTCCAACCAAGGAGGGTTTTTTTTGTTTTGTTTTGTTTTGTTTTTTGCTAACACCTGGGGTAGGGTTGAGGGGTTGACAAATCTCACAACACAAAACTCTAAGGATCCAGAGTTCAGGGTATTCTTAGCGGATATTGAGGTGCCTTTAATGGAATACTTCTCTCTTCTTTGGCCACTAGCTATTTTAGGAATGTGTTGGTTAACCTTGTTTTTAAGGCTGCTCAGTCCTTTATCTGTATGATTGTTACATTAGTAAAATAAACACAGTGAGCAGCATACTAAATACTAAACTGTTATGGGTAGTCACATTGACAGTTGCTTCGCAGCAACCATAGAGCCTGTATTTCTTAGACTGTGATTACACTGAGTAAATTAACACGGCTTGTTTTGTGTATGGATGTGTGTGGGTCAGTTACTCATTGACTATCCAGTGTGCTGTCCAGGACTCTAGGGCTCATGTCATCTTCCTGGCACCTCCCAGGTACTACGTATGCATAGCAGGACGCCCAACATAGTATATTATCTTAAAACTAAAGGTAGATAGAGTAAAGAAATTATGAGAAAGCTTAGGGGAATAAAGTATTATCATATGTTGTTCCTATCATAAGTTCTCATGTTGTTGAAGCTGGAAAATGTGGGGGGTGCTTATATTCTATGGATTTTTTTACATAAGCTGGTGGAAGCCCGAGGTTGTCAGGTACCTTCTTCAGGACCTGACTTGCTCTTTACCTTACTTTTTGAAACAGGTCTCCATGAACCTGGAGCTCACCGATCCAACTAGGCTATCTGGCCCAGCCATTGAGCTCCAGGGACCTGCCTGTCTCTTCCTCCTCAGCACTGGACCTGCCAGTGTGCGCTGCCAGACTCTTTGGCTCTTTTCTGTGGATGCTGGGGATCCAAACTCAGGTCCTGCTCTTGTCCAGCAAGCAGTTATCAACTATATCTTCTCCCCAGCTCCCTAGAACTACCCTATTCCAAACCTATAGCTTGGTTTGTGAGGGGAATAAGAGTCTCCCGTCAAGTACCAAAAGTAATTTCCAGAACCATCACTATGGCACCAGCTTCTGACTTTCCCAAACGCTTTATCAGATGCTCTCATGTTGAAAATTTGGATTAAACAGTGCGTGCTTTCCAAATCAAACTTGGGAAACCAAGCCAGAACACACCCTCCAGGTGAGGCCAATGTAGGGGAAAGGGCATCAAGCTCTGGAACTTGCAAAAGTTGTTCCAGAAGCCTTCAGCAGCAGAGCCGTGAGGGAATGAGCTGCCTTTAGTGGAGTACTTCTCTCTTCTTGGCCATTAGTTGTTTTATGAAGGTGTTGGTTGTTCTAGTTTCAAAGGCTGTTCCGTCCCTTATCTGTATGATTGTTATATTAGTGAAATAAACACAGTGAGCTGGCATACTAAACTCTTATGGGTAGTCTCTTGAAAGAGGAGATGGGGACAGACCTTGTATGAAATGTCTATAAAATGTCTATTCTTTTTTAAAAAAAAAAAAAATTGTAAAAGTAAAACTCTGCAAACCATAATTGCCTTTGCAGAAAGGGAAAAGTCAATCTCGTTTTGCTCCTTGTGTCCCATACTTTAAGCAATACAGAACTGCAGATGTTAATTAGGCTTAAAGAGATGCTAAAGACTGATGAGTGCTCTCAAGGCAGCCTTTCTATTTACTCTGAAAAACAGAGATGTATCTTCATTTGACAGTCGTAGAACTAGAACGGGGGAAAGGGATATCCCAGAGCATCGCCTAGTTGCCATGAACTGATGGGATGTGCATGATTTTCTAAGTATAGAGACCATTGACCCCCGAGGATGCTGATGGATAGCAGATAGGCTTCAGGAACAGAGGCTTATGTGTTCCCACTATACTTAAAGAAAATCCGAGCTACACAGAAATGTGACCTCCCAGTCCATGGTAAATGAGACCACAGAAGCTCTGGATTTAGCCCCTCCGATGCTTGAGCAGAGCCTGCCGATGGCTATCTGGAACAGGGATCAGCACTAAGCAAGAAAAGAAGCAGAGGTGAGCCACTGTCTACAGAGGACAGCCACTTCTTTACTCTCCGTCCCCGCCAAGAGGAAAAGCCCCATGAAATCTCCCGAAGTCATATTGAGTTTCTTAGGACACCCTGTAACGAATCCTGATACTTGCTGCTCTCAAGTGTGGAGGAAACCATGCAAAGGTTCAGCCAGTCCCATCTCCAAATTACCTGTTCACTCTGCCACCATGTTCCTCTGTGGGAAGGACGGTATCAGGCAAGAAATTAGTTCCAGGACAAAAACCTGTGGGTCATTCCACCAAGAACAGATTGTAAAGTCTTGTTTCCCTATAAATATCCCCTGCCTGTTCTTGTTTGTTTGAGATATGGTTTTTCATGGCCACCTAGGCTGGCTCCAAACATCTAGGCTCTTAGTTATCCCTCCATCTTTCCCTCCCAAGTAGCTAGAACTAAGACACCTGACCTTGACATAGTTCTAAAGGAAAAAAAAAACATTTTAAAAGTCATTTATTTTGAGGAAACAAGATCAGTTAAAAGGGAATTGCTTCGGGGAACTGGAAACCTTAATACCTTTATTAATTCACACAGAAGAGGGTACATCAATATAGTTGGGCACATGGTGTGCGCCTCTAAGCCCAGCAGCTGAGGCTAAATCAGAGGATCTCAGAGATGCACATAAGCCTAGGGTAGGAGTGGGGCCCTGTCTCAACATAAAACAGATAAAAAGAGTACATACCTGAATATTCTGTTAGTTTACATGTAGTGCTCTACTGAGGTCACCAAGAATTTCCTGTGAGGTTTTAATTATGTATACACAACAATATTAGCAGCTCTGAGTATATGTAAATACATACACATCACACACACATATATGTATGTAATATATATATATATATATATATATATATATATATTATATAATGTGTTGAGTATTGGTGAGTGGTAGTTTTATGGTAATAGTATTAAGTATCATCAGCATGTCTAATATTTTATATTGAAGTAAACAAACCTCTGGTACAGTTTAGAGGGCTTTTTTAAAGATTGAAACTTCTAACCAGGGGAGGAAAAAAAAAAACAAATATATTTGTGCATTCTAATCCCTGCATCCTCCCCTTAATATGCTCTGTGTCCTATTGGGAGTCCGTGTGACTCTGTGGCCTGTTGCTTTCCCTGGACAATGACATTTATGAATGTGACCACCACAGAAGAATGTCTTTAAGTTATCCATTTCTCCCTAATTATATTATTAAACTTTCAACAGATAGCTTTCTTACTAGGTTGTATATAAAACTTTCCTGTTTGATCATATTTAAACCTTTTCCTCTTTTGCTGACATCTCAGTGACCGACCATGTCTGAGACTCGAGCGCTTTCATAAACGTGACATTTGGTGGACTGCTTCTGCAGCCTCTCATCAATCTTCCATTCTGGATTTCTGTTGGGGGGGGGGGGTCTATGGTCTGGCCAAAAAACATCTCCATAGTCTGTCACAGGCTCACATTAGTTGCTTAACAACTTGTCCCTGTTTACTTCCCCTTAAGTATTTAGTCCAGCAGCCTTTTCTGCATGCCGGATCACCTCATTGGTTTGCAAAAAGAAGAAACCGACCCGTGCCTTTTAAAATGGGGTCTATTCTAAGAGCCTAAGTGCAGAGTAGTGTTTTGCAGGGAAGCTAAGTGCTAGCTGCCTAAAGTCTCCATCTTAGACCATGCAAATCCCCATTGCCATCTCAAGGCATCTTTTCTGCTTATTCTGTAATGTGCTTATATTTAGTGTGGGCTGTGGATCTGCATTGGACTCTTAGATGATATTCTGTGGCTCCTTTCAGCGCTTGGACTTTGTATTTTAGAATTCTGCAAGTGTTGAACACTACTACTATTCTCCGAAAAAGAGTAGGCGTTGGTGGCCTATTGCTTGATTTTAATATTCAAATAAGATAAAGTGCAGGAGAATACATCAAAGCAGATGCTAGCTGGTGTCAATTGAGTCTCTTGAGTAGGAGTTTAGAGATTGTGTTTTCTCTTTCACTGTGGTTTTTCCCTCTCTATTATACTTTGAAAGGTTCACTACAGTTTTATTTTCAAGAGAATAATTTAAAAGTGTACTTGTGCCTGGTGCTTATTTTTTATTTCTTTCTGAAAGACCAGTTTGAGTTCAGTGAGTTCGAAGGGAGGGAAAGATCTCGTAAAACTGTCGGTGCACGGGGTGTTGAATAGCAGTCCGGCCTCTTCTCTTAGTGCCGCTTCTCAAATTCATGATTTGGTTCGTAATCCTTTATCACTTGGCTGGCTGGATGCTAATATTTTTAACAACCTTTCTTCTGTTCTGGCAGGGGGAATGTTTATCTATTCATCTTCTTTTGGAGATGAAATGAATACCAAAGTTTTCTCTGAGATGCAGGCAGTGTGATGTTTTTGACATATTTTGTTAAAATATTTCAAAAGCTTAATCATACTGGGTGAAACTAGTGGAAGGCATCAAAACCCAGAGCATCGTGCTTGCCCACACTTGAACAGCCCAGTGGTTATGAGAGCTGAGAACTAGGTCACAGCGAGGAAGGGATAGGTGTGTTGGGAGCAGGATGACAAATGGAGACTCTAGCATCATCTCTTCGGCTGGGTCATTGGCCCAGACATGGGTGTGTGTCCTGTTCATGAAGTAGGATTCTGATTTCCAGCTCTGGATCACAGATGGAGACCCACAAGTGTGCTGGCTGCACTTCCCTGGGCTTTCTGCCTCACTGTTTTCTACCTTTGTGTAAATATCCAGCCTGTCCAACCAGTTTGGGCTGCGCAAGCTGGTGCTAGCAAACACTGAAGCGTGCCCACTCGGCAAGCCAGCGATTCTCTGATTTGTTAAGGAAGGCAATGTCTATTCCCCTCACCCCCTTCAGTGAGGAATTGCCTGTGTGTATGGCACGGAATCGCCATCTTTCCTTTGGTGCCTGTGTGCCCCCCTGTAGAACAGCTCAAACTGTTCTTTACTGCTCTGAGGGTTTGGGATCCGACACAGCGAGGTTATTGGCCTTCGGTGGAGATTTTCTACTTTCCTCGGGTCAGATTCTGTTTCATAATGGGCTCGGAGGGTGTCAGCAGTTCATTTCATTCTTAGGTTCCGTGTTTATGTAACCCAGCCTCACTCTGGGGGAGCTGCTGCCAGCTCTACAGGTGAGAAAACTGAGGGCCAAGATTAGAACCTGCTCTTCGGAGGCCCCCTCCCTCCTCCGCTGGCCGAATTAGAGAGAACAGTGAGGTTCTTCCCCCAAAGCACAGCATTTGCTTGTGTCATCTGTGGAAAGCACAGGCCATCTGGGCTGCACACCTGCCCCATTTAAGATAAAAGGCAGCCGTGAGTGCTGCGGTCCTGGAGAAAGAGCCCTGCGGTCCTGGAGAAAGAGCCCTGCGGTCCTGGAGAAAGAGCCCTGCTGGTTTTGTCTGGTGATAAGTCTCTGAGCTCATTTGTCATCTTCCTCCAGACCAGATTCCTCCTACTTCCTCTGATGTTTCTCATGGTCCTGAACGGTACAAGGTGTCCCCAGATGGTGGAGACCTCTCTCTACTACCATTGTCTTCCCCTCCACCCACAACAGTGCCCTCCACTTTTTCCTTTGGGCATGAGGTGACCGTCTTGAAGGGCCCAACCTAAGTGTTTCTTGTTCCTCTTCTGGAAGGGCTGGGGAGCGGCAAACGTTGATTCATCATTGGCTTATTATGAAGATGGTTATCTTTTCCTCCTCCACAAGAGGAAGATGAGTGAATGAGGAGGTTCTGATCTCTTTCAGAAACCTAAGAAGAACCTCCTGCCAGGCTGAGGTGACAAATGGTCTCAGTGACTTACGCATTCCGTTCTACCATGAAACGTAGGTTTGGGCTTGGTTTGACACTGTTATTTTAGCTCTTGCCGCAGACAGTCTTTCTCTGTGATGAAGCTGGCAGTGAATTCCCACAGAGGTAATGGCTCTGAGCCAGTGAGGCCACTTTGAGAGTAGTGACTTCATTTGGGGCCCCATCACCTGAGTCTCATTTTCAAGACAAGACTGCCTATAGGTGTGTACTTTTGGACTGCAGGCTATAAGGGGGAAGTTGAAGAAAATGGGGCAGTTTAGCTTATCGAAGAAACTGCCTAAAGTAGAGATTGTCCGGTGGAATTTGATAAATAATATTGCTTGAGTGGTAGAAAGGCCCTCTGGTGTCTTTGTTTTTCAAGAATAAGTTATTTTTGTTTGTGGGGTGTTTTGTTTTGTTTGAGACGGGGTTTACCTCCCAGGCTGGTCTTAAACTCCTGGCCTCAGCATCTCTAGTAGCTAGAACAACAGGCGTTGACGTCAACTGGACAAGTGTGCAGAAAGAATATATACAAAAGGTAGTAACTGAGAAATTACTTTAGGGGAAAAGTATAGGCAATAGGGGATTAAGTAGTATATGGAGTCAAAGGCCTAGCTGTTAGAACCCTGTCTAGAGTGAAGATTGACATGTCCTGGTTATGAATCAGGACAGCAAGAGAGAGCTAGCTGTTGCAGCCACTCAGTGCAGGGTGAGGGAGCTGTACTTTCTAAGGCGACAGATGACAGCCAGAGGATGCCATCCACCTTTCTTTGAAAGCCACTGCAGGAAGGGGAAGGAGAAGATTGTAAGAGCCAAGGTCATTTGTGTCCCTAAAGGATAACTGGAACATGGAGAAAAAAAAAAAACACCTCTCAACTATTGGAATCGCAGCTCATTTCTTCAATGAGGAAGTATTTGTTTTTTGGGTCTTACACAGAACCAAGAAAGAAAAGTGGATAGATGAGGATTGCCTTTTCTAATCTCTTGAAGAAACATGACACAGGAGACCAGAAATTAGTGGTCCAGCCTGCTGGAATGAGACTCTGAATTTAGGACGAGAGATTGGCCCCGAGTTGACAACGTAGTACCTGGAAATATTTATTAGTAAGGCACGTGAAAGCAGTGTGTGCCTACTTTGAAGGAAGCTTCTCTACCTAAATAAGTTCATCTTTCCTTCTGTAACTGGCACCATCAGAGTACCCTTGACTTTGGGGTCATGTTACCCGAGTATTGTGGGGAAAGTGAGTCTCGGGAAAGCAGTCTGCGATCATGGAAGACGTGGTCTCTTCAGGGGATGTCGGAATGAATACAGTTCAATCTTAGGACTAAGGGCAGAGTTTCACCTTGTTAGAGCCTCCATGGGCCCACACAGTCCTATGAAAGGACATGGACTCTACCTGGACAGTGGTGTGTGGGCTTACTATGGGCAGGGCATTTTACCCAAGCACCAGAGATGCCCTGGGAACAGCCAGCCAAGACATTCCCACAGAGAGCCTGCAGACAGAAAGAAGGTTTTTGCCTCATGCCCTGCTGACCCCTAGACGTTTCTGAGAATGCTGCCGTTGGGTCAGTCAGCGCGGTGGCTTACACATCATCAGATCTTCCTCCACACCCTGGCATGGCTGATGTGACCTGCCTTCTGGACAAGCATGACTGAACATGAACAACACCTTCTAGTAAGGAGGTAGCTTTGCCGTAACGGGTGGGGCAGCCTGAGACCAGCTTGCCATTCCTCTTCCAGCTGTCTCCTCTGTCTTCATGCTCCAGCCCCCTCTTCCACGCACAGAACTTGACTGACATTGCAAGCATCACTCGCAGCATTCCTCCCTAAACTCCTTCCCTAGGCATTTGTTACAAAAGTAAACACAGATCTTTGTAGAGACATGCTTTTCTACAGACAGAAATGTAGGTTGTAGAGCTGAGGTGCTCCTTGGATCTAGTCACTCCTTGGCTTATCACACGGTACTGTGTGGAGGGCAAGAAAAGCTAGCACTGGATAGATGGGACATATCTACCACCAGATTGCCAGAAACCTGTTTGAACCAGTTAACTTGAGTAGTGAAGTGGTGACTCTAGAGCTCTGTATAGTGATGGGGTGACCTTTATTGTAGTGTCATTTGCTCAGAGTATCAAATGCTTCAGCCCCTCCACTAATACACCTATGAGGAAATTAAGTCTTGAAAGCCAACAAATACCGGAAATATCTGGCTCTCTCCTGAGCACTATCCTTTTGATGTAAATTAGATATGGGAGGTTTAATGAAGGCCAGTTAACTGGGTGTGTGTGTGTGTGTGTGTGTGTGTGTGTATGTGAGAGAGAGAGAATGGGGAGGGAGAGACGGAGAGGAACAGGAGGGGGCTTGGGGAGGGCAGGGACAGAGAGAGAAAGGGTTCTTTCCTGTGAGTTCCCAGATCAAACTCAGGCTGTTATCCTTTTAAAACATGTCTTCCCATCATGCATCTACCAGAACATAGGTAAAGATAGCAGAACCTCTAGAAGCTCGCATGTTAGCTAGTCAGGCAGATACAGCAGTGAGCAAGAAGAGACCTTGCTTTGAACGTGGTGGAAGGTGAGGACCGATTTTCAAGGTTCTGCTCTGACTATGATGTGTGTTGTCATGCCTGTGCCTTCCACACATGTGTGCTCTTACACCTGTGCCTCCACACTCTCATGGACTCACACATTCTCAACCAGAACAAGTCAGTGCAGTTAGGGTCATGGATATATGTGTATTTAAAATTCCTAGCTGTGATACTCGGCTACAGCTCAAAAAGATGATTATCAGTTTTCGCGTCAACTAGCTCCTTATTATAAGACCGTCATTTTTGTCAATCAAGGAAATAAAAAAAATATCAGTGACGTTGCTCAAGGGAAGAGCAGAGAAGGCTTGTTATGAAGCTGATTGAAGGACTCTTGGGTATCTTAGTGCACAATACACTGGGAATGAGCGTGTTAGCTGAGCACTGGCTCAGCAGAAGCAAATCTGCCTGTTTTTCTGTCATCTTCACTGAGCCATGTGTCACAGTGACATACTCTGTTCTCTTGAGAACGTGTTCGTTTAAATGTGTGTTTGCCGGAATCCAGTGTGGGATGGTTGTTGATCAGCACATATTCTTGAGATCAGCTAGGGACCTATATGATTCCTCAGACTTGTGTGCAGAATTTGGAGGGCTACAGTGTTTTAGTTATGGAGAGAGAACTTGGAAAAATGGCGTGCTATTTGTGCTGTTTGAAGAGCTGTCCTGTGGGAAATAGTGTAAACCGCCACTGTGTTGCCTCTGAGGACAAATGGCCACTTAAAGCAAGGGAGGAACCTCAGACAGGTGCGGTGAAGACAGAGCTTTCCACTGAGAACAGTGGGTGAAGTTAGAGAAACCCCTGTGGCCGGAAGAGCACAGGTGAAACTGGAGGATGCACACTGTGATCTGCTTAGCTGGAGAGAGACTCCATGTGCTGCGCTGCGTGGGCTCCAGCCTCATGGGCCTTCACTTGTTTGGGGTACATGGACGTTAGATAAAATCAAGGAAGAGAACAGACTCTGGCCCTTTAAGGACAGGAAATAAGAGTTTTATCTTCCGCACCCGTCCCTGCTGCCATGCCAAGCTGATAGGAAAGGCCATTACTGGCTCATTGGATTGGCCCACCCATGTCCTATGAACCTTTGGAAGGATGCGTACAGATGGAGTTGTCATTCCTGCCTCTGGAGGCTAGGGAAGCAGAGTTAGGTGAGACTTTTCTAAAGCTCTTTGGCTAGTAACTCCAGTCCTCCCGCCTCTGTGGTCATTGTGGGCTAGCAGGACAGATTGGGAACTCCGCCATCCTGTGGCCAGCAACTAGAAGTCTCACCCTAGGTGGAAACTGTAATTGCATTTTGAATCCAGCATCCCAGCAGGACTGTGAGAGTAGGATAAACTGCTTTGTCCATCCAACTTTTATGTGCCACAGAGTGCCAGCTCTGACCTGCCACCCCTGCCTGCCTGCCTGCCTGCCTGCTCTGTGCCCTTAGCACTCCTGCAGTTACAGGTGTGAGACTAGTAAGAAGGTTTTGCAGTCCTTCATTGAGACTGAACATAGGGAGTATTCTGTGCCTGACCTCTGGGCCTCCCCCTGTCCACTGTCTCCTGTTGGAATTTGCCACCTGTTTGATATCTGCTATTCTGTATTGCACCACAAGAACCTGGGAAAGAAGTGCCTGGGTTCAGGTTATGGTCCCTAGTTTCCAGCAGGAGAACTCACTGCCTCATGTGGCCTTTAGAAGCTGTCTTGCTTAGTAAGAAGACTGTAAAGTCCTATTCTGACTGGGAGGCCATGGCTCACCTGCACCAGAACTGTTACATCTGTAGAATGGACACAGTTAAAATGGCCTTCTCATGAACCTGTCACTAGATGCTGGTTCCAGACCCTTTATCCTGTCTACTGTGAAAACAGTTTCTGTCATGAAGCCCAAGAGCAAACTAATACAGCATTGCCTTGTATTTCCGTGTGTCCTGTATCAGGATTGGCAGTATACAGCCTAAAATGGGCCAGTGCTTATAGCCGTCTTTCACAGTTAATTTCTAGTACTTTTACCATCGTCGGGTATAAGACCAGACCGATATCCCTTACAAATACGTTTTTCAAATGCTAGTTTGTTTTTTCCCCCCAAACTTAACATTTCTTAAATTGAGGTGAATCATGCAACAAACATCAAAAAGGAATATTATCAATTTGCCCTTTTTACCTGTAAATGTTGATATTAGAAAGAGATGGTTTAGCCAGGCATAATGGTCCAAAAACCCAGTGTGGTGTGCATCTCTAATTTTGAGGCTAACCAGTTCTACATGGTGAAGTCCAGGCCAGCCATAGCCACAGAAGTGTGACCCCCCGACTCAAAAGCAACAAAAGAGAAAATAGTCTCTTAGAATCGCAATCAGCGCAGCACTTAAAACAGAGCTATTCTTTTCTCTTTCTTGTGGTTTAAGGCAGCCAAGGACTGATAAAGCTTCCTTCCTTAGAGTCTAACAAAGGATTATGGGGCCATGGCCTGGTTGTAATTTTTGCCTATTTTCTCCCAGTAGGTGATTTAGATCTTTCTGCCCCATCACACCAATTCCCACAAGAAGAATAGAATTTTAGCTTGAGCCCTCTTTTCCCAAGGCCTCTGCTCTCTCGCTCTCTCGCTCTGTCTTTCTCTCTTTCTCTCTTCCTCCCATCCCCCTGCAGCCTTTCGGCATATGTCTGTGGTAGCTGTAGTCTAGACAGGAGGTTCTAATTCTAGAGCGTAAGTATGAGGTGAAAAGAATGATCCCTGGTACTCTACAGCATCCCTCGGCCGCACCCTTGTAGGAACGGGAGCCGAGTGTAAGGAAACGCATCCTCTTCACCTCACATCTTCGGCTTGTTAAACCTCTACATGTGTCCTGCCACTGAGTCACAAGACAGCCTCTGAGAAGCATGAGCTAAGCTGCTTTTCAGAGCGAGGGGGACAGAACATGAGAAATGCTCCCCCTGCCACACACACACACACACACACACACACACACACACACACTCTCTTATGAACTTCTTGGAACTGGGCCTAATGGTACCAGCGTGTAATCCCAGCTAACTTTGGAGACTGAAGCAGAAGGATCACAAATTTAAGGGCTGTGTGGACTGCGTGAAAGAACAGCCGGAGACAGGGAGGCCCTGTCTCAAAAAGAAAAAGAACAGATGTGGATAAAGGTCCACTGGAGAGCACTTGCTATCATGTGCGAGCTCCAACCATCAGCTCGAGCCCCATGAAAATGAACTCTGGGAACAACTGTTTGTCATCTGGGTAGTTCTCGGTGGTAGAGAGTTCCCTACCTAGTACCCACAAAGTCCTGGTTCTGTCTTCAGCCCTTGGTAGCCAGGATGAGGAAGGTTTGGGGCATCTGAAGTAAAATCATCCTTTAACATAATTATTTGTGGAAACCTACATCTGCATTCCTACATTCTGCACAGTTTGGCCTCTACCCTGATAGTAGTGGTGGTGGTCATTAGCATAGTGAAACCCTTTTATGTTATAAAATAAGGACTTTTTTTTTTCTTTTTGAGATCCAATGTCATTCTTGTCTATATGTCTTAGGGCCTTTCCTGAGAGTGTTGCTTTAAAACCTGATAAAGCAAGGCCACATACAAAGGTCACTCATCAGATCCCCTTTCAGAACCGACACATACATACTACTTATAGTGCTTCTTGTTGTGTGTGCCCTAGTTCTGTAGATAACAAGAGTTACAACATAGAATGTACTCACTGAACTGTCTGGATGGTTTCATGGTCTGTTATTAATCCACATAGGTTTTAAGCACCCTGGTCATGTGATCTGTCTGTCAGTACACTTCCAGTTTGACAACTCCAGATGCTTCCACAGGCAGAGAGAAAATGATAATGCAACCGTTAGCTATAAGAACTAGCTAGAGCCTAGTTCAGAACTGAGGCTTGGTGTGTGATCTAATGGAATGATTTAAGAACCTGGGAGTTCTTATAATAAACACTTGCATGACTAAAATAAGCTTTTAGTCCAAGTACAGTGCCTGATAGTTTGTTTCCACCTTATTAATGCCGGTCAAGTCTTGTTAATGTTTTCCAACACAAAGCAGGACATCAATGGGCTGTGCTTGCAAGAGCTTGAAAGAATTCAAGGAGATGCTAAAGTTTTACCAAGACCAAAGGCACTATAGAAATGGTGTTCTAACTAGCGAAGTGTTGGAGTGTAGTGGTGTTCAGGGAGAGAGCATGTGCCTAGAGTGTTGGAGGCAGTGGGCTCCTCCCCCAACACTTGAGAAGGATAGTGGTGACTGATGAGAACATTCAGCTAACCCTGCCTGTGTATAATGTTGAAGGATAACAAAAAAGACTGGGGTTTGTGTTGTGGTTGTCAAATCACATTTTCTGTGTGCGTCTTCCTTCTAGACATATGAAGATTCATGAGAAGGATACCAACAGTACTACTTCTGCAGCCCCTCCATCCCCTCTGAAGCGCAGGCGGTTGTCCTCAAAAAGGAAACTGAGTCACGATGCCGAGTCAGAAGACCCAGGGGCAGCTAAAAAGGTCCTCTGAGTTTATGACACAGACATGCTCCATTGTGTGGCTTTGGGCATAAATTTCTCTAGCCTTTATTATCATAGTGTGGGGACTTGGAAGAGATTAATCCAGCACCTTTTGACCTGGATGGGTGGGTGGGTGGATGGATGGGTGGAGGGGTCGGTGGGATGGATGAGTGGATGAATGGGTAGTCAGACCTTGGTACTGAGTGAAAAGCATACTTTCTAGAACTTCCTAGACTAATGTTAGGCTTTCTTCTAAAGCATCCTTTGTGGGGGCCCCCTTGTGATGCCACTTTGTGCTTTTTCCTAAGATGGTAGAAGATGGGCAGTCGGGCGATTTGGACAAGATGAGCGATGAAATCTTTCACTGCCCGGTGTGTTTCAAGGAGTTTGTTTGCAAGTATGAACTGGAGACCCACATGGAGACCCACTCCGATAACCCACTAAGGTAGGGGAATGTGAACTATACCTGTGGTCTGGGAAATTACTGTCTCATATGACATCCCATATGTCACTCCAACATGGGCTCCAGCAGCTGAGCTAGTTCACGGGGACATTGGTAAGGCACTTAGGAAACACGGGGTTTGGAACAAAGGTGAGAAGGTAAGCAAGGATGGCTGTGGACTGTTCACTTTACTCCCTTGCTCTTCCTGGGGTCCCTTGAGTCATCACTGTGTCTCTGGTGTTGGCAATCTCCTGTCACAGGGTATGTTGTATATCGGACATATTTCCTTTGCAAACGGTGTTGGCCACCCAAATGATTGCTTGCTATACATGGATAAGTGGTCTATATGAAGACAGTCCATGCATTTCATGTTCCCAGCACAGCACTGACGTGTACTAAGTGCTTAATCTGAATTAGATGTACAGTGCCGAAACCTGGAGCACTGTGGGTAAGAGCTCTTGGCATACAGGCGGGAGAGTCCGTTACACAGTATAAGTGCTCAGTGCTTGCTCTGTTTCTTTGGCCTCTGTTGGTCCTTAACAACCCTAATCTGATCCTCAGCTTCAAGGGGCTAAAAGTTGCATGGTGGTACGATTGTTTTTTTCTAGCAGTGATAGAGAGGGAAACACTTCCCTTGTAACTCACCAGCATTCTTGGTGTACAAATGGAGTTAGGAAATTTCCCTACAGAATTGCTGCAGTCTATATGTTCCGTCTATTTTCAGCATTATAAAGGACAGAGGGCCACATCGGACCCTCACCTTAAGCATGTAGCTGAAAGTTCATCTAACTACAGAGGGCAGGCTCCCATGTCATCCTTTTAGAGGACATCTTGGGAGTGCGGGATTTGGGTGTCTGTTTGCCTGTATTCCCAGTTTTATGACAGGGTTTTACTAGAATAGGAGGAAGAACTTTTGTAGAGGTTAAAGTGTTAAGCCCTGAAGATGCTATAAAGCATCTGGATGAAACTTTCCAGTCTGAAGACACTGGCTAATGGGCTGGCCACTGTCCCGAGTGATTCCACCTCCACTTTCTGTGAGGAGAGAAGGGCCCAATCCAGAAAGATCCCAGGAACGTTCTAACTGTCCCATCCGCAAGCCTGCCTCAGCTCCCGTGTGGCTCCCACCAGCTGCATCTGTATCTCTGGCTTCCCAGTTCACATTGACATAGAGCAAGATCACTAATGCCTGTATTCTCTCCCACTCCTCTCCAACTGTAAAATATTTATCTACTGAGAAATCGTTCTTCCTCTTGTCACCGACCACTGGTTCTGAGAAATTCAGAAATCATTTGTTTGTTGAGACAAGATCTCTCTGCATATCCTCAGCTGTCGTGGAACTCACTATGTACACTAGGCTGGCCCTGAATGCACAGAAATCTGCCCCCTTTCCCCCTTTGCTCCTAGAGTACCTAGGATTAAAGGCATGTGCCACTGTGCCTGGCCAAGAACCTAGCTTCATACTCTGATCCTCATAGCATCCTTGAGTATGGAGCCATGGTGAACAGTGAGCAGTGGCATAAGCCTCTCACGGTGTGGTGAGAGATTAGAACAGCACAAGGGACCTTGATTCCTCCAGCCATGCTCTAATGCCCCTGTGTCTGTTTTTACCTCACTTCAGATTTTATTTTGTGATCAGATTCTATTGTAGGACCAACCTACTTTTGCTTTTCCTGGTAATTCCATCATACAGGAAAGTAACCTGGCTCTTGTGAGTGATTTCTAGGCAGCCTGAGTCTGTACAACACGGTGTGGTGAGTTGTCCCTTTACTGAGTTGGAAATCCTTCTCGAGCAGAGAAAATGGGGGTGGGATTAATCATGGACAGAGCTATCTTGGCCATGGTGTACATGGCTTTGAATTTGAACCTTCGCTGCCCTATCCTGTTAACCAAGTAGGTTTCCTCACCTACTTGATGATGACACCATTTGGGGAGGGGTTGGCTGAAAAGGTTGCTTAGCACCGGATGGACTTAGCCCCTTTAGGCAGTATTCATTCCACCAACCCCACAGCAGCTTGCAATGGATGGCCCCGTGGCGTGTGTGCCCTGAGAACAGACCAGCTCCAGCTTCATGGCTTTATCTAGTAACTGTTGTGAGGATAGATGGGGCTGGCTTTTGAAAAGCGAAAGGAGTTGATTATAGAACATAGTTAATTCCCCTTTTCTCCTCTCTGCTCAGCTTCCACATAATAACCTACTACCAGAGGAAGCCTTGGGGCCAAGCATGGGCCAGTAGGGGCCTAGCTAGGGTGGCACATTGTGACAGTAGCTGATGGGAGAGACTGCTTGTTAACCCAGAACTAAAATAGACACCAACTCCATTTTCAAATCCCAGAGGCACAGAGCCACAGAGGGATGCTACCAGTTTAGAACCAGAGTCTGTAACTTAAAACAGCTGTTGGTTTCTTTCCTCTGCCCTCGTCCCACTCCCTCCCCTCCGACCCAAGTTGGCGAGGTGCCCATGTTCCTTAAGAAAGTGTTGGCAATCCGGACTTACATATATGCTGAGTCTTTTCTCCCGCACTCTGCCGAGTTTCAAAATAATGAAATTCTGGCATTGAACAAAAGGAAGCCAAAGCACCAGCTGGCACTGGTAGATTCCTGTTCTTAAGGTCGGGTATCGCTCCTGGGTGAGGGGCGATAGGGCAGAGAAGAGAGCAGTGGCCTCCAGTGCTGAAAGTGGGGGACAGTACACAGGGCGAGTGTGCGGGGTATGTGTGTGTGTGTGTGTGTGTGTGTGTGTGTGTGTGGCTGGCGCTGGGTATTTTGCATTGTTAGGGCAGAGCAGTGTGCAGGCCCCTGGTGTTCAGCAGAACATCTCGTTGCACGTCTTAGAGTGAAAAGTGGATTAGTAGTGTCGTCTCAGGGGTGGAGCACATACACGCTCAACGTCCGTGAGGTCTGGGATTCAATCTGCACCTCCCCAAGGAAAAAGTAAAAAAACTAAGTGCCGATTAAATTCATTTAAGTCAAAATAGAATGTATGCTGTCTTATGTCTAGTAATTGAAATCTATGCTTATTGTACAGTCTTACCCCTATCTTAATGGAAGCCAGTCCCACGCCAGGTGCCTACCAGCCCACAGAGCAGGTTAAAAGACAATCCAGAAGCGGTGAAGCCTTCCCCAAGAGCGAGCTGTGTAGCTGGATAGTCACCGTGTTGATGAAGGAGCTGCCAAACGCAAACTTGCTCCAAGTTATTGTATAATCTTAGGTGGTTCCTTGATTAAAGGAGATTGGGTAATAAGTAATTTTAACATTATTTTAGTTAAAATATATCCAACAAATAATGGAGACCTCATTGTGATAATGTGAGACATTTGACCAGTCTTGACTACAACAGGAATGTCAGAGGTGGGACCCAGGGACTGGTTAGAGAAAAAGGAGGCCAGTTCAGAGCCAAGAAGAAAGACACTGTGGCACTCTTCGGTCCTTCTGGGTTATGGCCATCATTATGATCACAGCATTGATCTTTAAATTACCCCAAGTTTAAGGCAGTGTCCTCCGATCAGTCGGGAAATAGGCTATGGGAAGCTAGCAGGGTCTTTGGCAGGCACCCAGGGCTCTGAGGGGACACCATAGCGTGCTGCAGGCCAGCCACTCCCTTACTGTGCATCCTGGCTATGGGGCCATTTGCTGAGACATACCAAGCCGTTCTTGTCTCTGTTTCCTGGGTATTCTGAGGAATGTTCAGCTCCTTCACTGCTCACCAACACCTGCTGAGAGACACTGAGCCTTAGTGTGTCATGGACCCCATATATTCTCAACACACTAAACACCAGGCAAAGGTGAATAGAGAACTAGAGTCTTTATTGAGACTCCAGGGGTCCAAGGATCAGCCCAGTGGGAGCTGGGAGTGGAGGACAGAGACTTGGAGGGGAAGGCACCTCCCTAGCCCAGCAATTGGAGATGTGTCAGTCGGACTTTCACAGCCTCCTCATCACCCAAGGGCAGGAGCAAGGACCAGGTTCACCTGGCTTTAGGACCTTCTATTCCTGACCCCATGAACCCCTTAGATACTTCACGACATGCTGGCTTAATTGAACTGATCTAGTGAGGTGCCTGTCTGTGTTGGACAGCCTGGGCATGTTCCTAGGATGTGGCAAAAGGAAGCTACCCAGCCAGGCCTCTGTCACAGGCCAGCATTGCTACTCACAACAACTGGGAGAGATTACTGCAGCTGTGGGTGTCAGTTCTCTGCCACAGGATGGGCCTGGGAGGGTAGGCTGAGGGAAGAGGAATGTCTGGGTGGGGTGGAGCTCTCTTAGAGAAGGGATTGTTTGCACTTATTCCTTTTGGCCTCTGGAGACAAAGCAAGAAAAATGAAGCATGAAATCCCCCTTTAAAAAGAATGCCATCAAAACTCTGTAATGAGCACGGAATTGGGTGTCTCAGGGAATCCGGCTGAGTCCCCCTTCCAGCAGGGAGTCCATAGGTTCTGCTCACTGCATTTGCAGGGAACACGGAGTTATCAGTATCAGGAAAAGTGCCCAGGCATTGAGGATGTGACCTGGGCCAACAAGGAGCCTAGACATCTGTAAATGACAGTCCTCTGAGCAAACGGGGTTACAGACAGCCGTGTCCCAGCACCACCTGGCACCTCTGTGACCTCACGCAAGCAGAGGCTCCGTTTCCCCATCTGGAAAGTAGATTTGGCGACTTGTGAGTATGAAGAGAGTAATCTTAGGCCTGAAACTATAGCGAATACTGAGGGTTTTGTTCTGATACTGTTACTTAAGATGTGTTGTTTGTTTGTTTGTTTGTTTGTTTACTGTGGGGTGGGGGCAATGTGCTTTCATGTGTCACACCCAGCTTTTATGTAGGTGTTGGAGGGGGTTCATCATATATTACTGAACCATCTCCCTAGCCCTCTGTGTCTTCCTAGCATCTCAAGTCCTCCAACAGAACAGTTAACGATTTGCCGTGGTCTTTCTTGGCTATCCCATTCCAGTGACGCCGAGGAGTCAAATTCCAGAACAGCCTCTCCCGAGTACTATGTACTTGACAGGGCATGAAAGCATGTGTCCTTGGCTCTCTATTGTCATAAAGAGCCATTTTTATCTTGCGTTGCCTTTGTAAAGTATAGGACATTAAAGAGCTATTTAAATGGGGCCTGAGGCCAGCGTTCTGAGTGCCGTTACCTTTAGAGACTATGTCAAACAGGCAGCGTTAGCAGCTTGGAGGGCCTTGATGCCTACAAATAAGCGAACGACACTTTTTTTTTTGGTAAGATGCTGGAGAAATCTGCAATTGTAAAAAAGTTTCTTAATTTTGATATTTCCCCTGTAGTCTTTTGAAACTATGTTTTGGGTCATTATTTTTGTTAAAGTTAGCTCTTTAGGCTTAAGAGGAGGGAGAGTATCTGTCTATCCCTGCACTCTGCCTACTTCCGTTTGTTTGTTTGTTTGTTTGTTTGTTTGTTTATTGAGGCAGGCTCTCCCTATGTCGCCCTGCCTATCATAGAACTTGCTATACAAACCAAACTTACTATACAGGCCTTGAGCCTCTGCCTCAGGAGTTACAGGGTTAAAAGCATGCACTACTATGCCCAAGTTGCTTGGTTTTTTTTTTTTTCCCCCCTCAAGATTTATTTTATTTATGGTTATTATGAGTATGTACATGAGTGTGAGTACCTACAGCGAGGAAAGGTGTTGGCTCCCCTGGAACTAGACTTAGCTGCCTGGATGGGTCCTGGGAGATTAAACTTAGTTCTTCTATAAGAACAGTAGCACCTCCTATCCACTGAGACATCTCTCCGGCCCTCTGGTTTCTTGGAGGGAGGTGTTGTTTGTTTGTTTGCTCTTGCTCTATAGCCCATACTGGAGTCAAATTCCCCAGACTCTTCTTGCTACAGCCTCCTGAGTGCTGCTTGCTGTTCCGGCACACAGACTAACACCCAGATCCCACTGCCCCAGAAGTGTGCTTGCTGGGACTGCACAGGAGGCCTTGGGGGACGTCTGAGTGCCTGCCTCTTTAGGTTACTTTTTTGAAACACTCCTGCTGACTTCAGGATTTTTATCTTTAGAACATTACCGTCACCAGACAAATAAATAATACTGCTGTAGCAGATGCTGAAGGAGCACATCCCAGTGCCACTCAGCTACTACAAAGCTGACAGAGAAGACACCTGTCCTGTTTTTATTTTTATTTTTTAACTAATTTGGGCTGGATCGTTGGCTCCCTGTAGTGGATGGACATGCACACCATAATGCACACCATAAATGATACCCCACTCCATTTCCACCTCAGCCTCGGTGTAAATGTAAATGAAAGAAAGGTGCCTTTTAACAGGGATGCTTGCCATCCAAGGGATAGATATCTCAGTTCCCTTCCTAGTTAGGCACGTGGCACGCAGCAGTTAGCAGTTTTAGTTCAGGTGGCTTGGCTTCTAACCTGATAAGTAGCTGCAGCTGGCCTTGAGCTCCTGATCCTCCTGCCTTCACCCCCGCCCTAAGGACTTGGGGTTGCATTCGTGCAGCACCGTACTCAGCTTCAGTGCTTTTTAAATCTTTGACTGGGCTTGAGTATGAACTCCAGCAGTGCTTGTTGCACTACGACGTCTTTTAAGAGCTGGAAGGGCAAAGCCTCCGCTCGTGTGCCCTTGACTCGGTGGATCTGGCTGGCCCACTGCTTTCTGTGAGCAGGTTGCATGCTAGCTGTCAGGGTCTGATCTTCTATGGCTTGCTGGTTTGAGGCTGCAGTGGAGATGAGCTCCTGTGGAGCCAGACACATTAGCAAGAACATCTCTCCAACCTGGCAAAAGTCACAGCTCGGATGCAATGGCACATGGAAGAAAAGCGGTGGCCAGTATCGAAATAGGGGCTCAGAATTTTTTTTTTTCAATGACTGGGAATTGAGCCCAGGACTTTACACATGGCAAGCAACTGCCCTACACTCAGCTATGCTCCCAGCTTATGGAACCAGTGCTCACTGTGACAGTGCCTCCCCGTGACCTTGGCAACTGAAAAACACTTCTCTAAGCACACATTATGGGTTGTATGTGACCATGGTTTTCCAGCACCCCATTCAACCTCTATGACTTCACATACTCACTGGTACAATCAGACCTTTGCTCATTTATCCTGCCTGCTGCTAGGGGGAGCTTGCAATCAGTCTATAGGAACTCCCCTCCAGCCCTCCCAGACCTCCCCGTCTGTGCTTCACACCTACCCAGTACCCGGGTGACAATGATACCACAAGTGGTACTAAGGGAGGCTAGGAGATAAGCTGCCTCCCACCATTAAGAACTTCTGTTAGAGCCCCACCTCTCCTTTCCACTAAGGTAGGACCCCACATTCAGAGACTGGGAAGGATGCTGGGCTCTGCCCTAACGTGCCAAATTCAAAATCTCGCCGTCTTAACTATATCGTAGGCTAATGTGGTGCTGCTCATTCCGGTGCTTTCTAAGTGAGTCCGTATTGTGTTCTGCTGCTTCTTTGAGCACCATGCTTTGACAGTATAGTGAGCACTCCTATAGAGACTGAGGTCAGGCAAATGTTTGTCTCTGTGTTCATCGATGTGTTCCATGTGTCTCCTCAAACTGTTAGCAGTTTTCCCACAAAATACCCTTCCCCCAACCCAGTGGGAATAACCTATTTCAATGTGATTTTGAAAAGGCAGTTCTGTTTTTGGAAGGAAGTGTGAGTTCTTAGAGTTTCCTTGAGTTTCACAAAAAAGATTCACTTTCCCTGAATACATTTATTTTATTGACAGCAATGTTGGTTTCCAACATAGGGCCTTTTCTATTGCCAGGAAATCAGAAGACAGCCAGTCTGGTGTGTAACAGTTCTCTCTGGCAGGTCATCAGGATCTGTTACAAAATGAAAACCCTTCAGCTCTCCCCTCTGTGCTGTGACTCTTGAGTGTGTGTCTGCTTCTTCTCAGAATTTTGCAATCATCTCAGCCGGGCTGAGATGTCCCCACAAACCCGGGTTGAGGATGACAGAGTCCTGGGGACCACCCAGCCAATGGCTGTATCCTTAATGAAGAGTGACCAACCCGAGCCAGGTCTATGGATACCCTGAGAATAGCTCCTAATACAGGCTCTTCCTGCTGCCACAGGCCCCACAGAGTTACAGCAACCTCCCTTGTCCTTCAAGCACTTGGAAACAAGGTTGCAAAGCTGTGCTTCCCAGCCCTGGGGATGGCTGCTAAACCCTCATCCCTGATAAAGGGCGGACTTGCTGATGGTTCTCCTCCCAGGCTTTATCTAAGGTCTATCCACAGGTGCAGAGCGTGAGGCAAAGAGGCCCGAGATTCTGAGAGCATCCTTTTACCCAGCCTCACAATGCATGCATGGTTTCAAAGCAGATAAGGCTCTTGGGCTTCAGTTGGTTTATTTAGAAGGATGTGTTTTGTTTTAGGGGTGTTGTGGTGGGAGCTTTGGTTTATTGGGAGTATTGCATTGGGTGGAATACAGTGGGGGGTTTTGGTTTATTTGATCTGCCATGTCAAGCAACTTGCTTGTGAGCTATGCTAAACCAGTGATTCTCAGCTTTCCTAATGCTGCGACCCTTTAATGCAGTTCCTCATGCTGTGGTGACTTCCAACCATACAGTTATTTATCTTGTTGTAACTTCATAACCTGGGAATTGTAATGTAAATATCTGATTTGCAGGATAGCTGATATTCGACTCCCAAAGGGGTCGTGACCCGCATGTTGAGAACTGCTGCTCTATAACATTTTCAGACATGCCTGTTATCTCAGCAACTTGGTGTCTCAGGGATCCTTTAAAAACAAACAAACAATAAACAAACAAAAATCCAGTACTTAGAAGACAGAGGAAGTGGATCCCTGCAAGTTTGAGAGCAACACGGTCTACAGAGAGACTTCTAGGCCACCCAAGACGATATACTTGAGACTCTTAAGAAAGAACTGTAAAATGAAATAGTGGTGTTAGTGACAGGCAAGGGGCAGTGCCCACAGGAGGTGCCAGTGACAGGTCTGCTACCTGCCATTGATCTTACCTTTCAGGAAAGGCGTGGTGGAACTTCTGTCTTCTTCATTTTGACTTAGCTCTGGTTTATAGAGACAGCAGAGGGGTGCTGTGGGGCATTCTGAGCCCTGGGTTTAATATTTACCTCCCGAACCCTCCCCGCCCTTCCAAAAGTTCTCATAGTCTCATAAGTGTGCAGAAAAACATGAAAGCAAGCCCTTTCTTACTATATTCCCCAAGCCTAACGGGGTTAGCTTCTGTCAGCTAAGACCCCACTGCACACTCAACCGTAGCTGGAGACCTTCATTGTTGAAACTTGAAGTGATAAAATAACGCCTCAGTAGTTGAGAGGTAAAGTACTTTTCACCCATTCTTATACATATGTTAAGGAGCATTTAGCATATGTAGAAAACGTAACAGCAATTTCTTAATATCTAGTTAGAGGTCAGTTTATATAATCCTGATATTTCTCATCTTTTTAAACCAGAATATTGTAAGGAGATGGGCTGGTAACCATGTTTGATTAACTTGAACGTAGAAAGTCTAAAAGCTAGAGGCTGTCTCCAGACAGAGGCTGGATTTCCTCAGCCTAAGAGTGTGCTCTTAGACCTCAAACCTGCTCCAGCCAAAAATAGACCCCAACCTAAAGTGCCAGCATCTGTGCTGCTGTCCTACTTAACTGTCCCCTAACTGTGCCTCAGCCTTCTTTGTATCCTGACAAGGGAGGGATCCTGTAGTGTAAAGTCTCCCCAAGGATATGCCCCACCCACAAGGTGGGAGCTACACCAGGGGAAGACTGCCTGAGCCCAACTTCTGTAGAACTGTTGGAAGCCCAATAGACTCCCCTCAAAAAAGAACCTCATGTTTCCAGTGGACAATGGGAACCTGGTCTTCAGATCTTGTTTAGGGGATGTTTCCAGATTAGCAGAGGAGAGGCAGGAGGGCATTGTGCCTCTGCTGCTAGGGAGTGATGACCAAGGCTGCACAGACCCCTTCAGCCCCAGCTCAGTTGCAACGTGAGTGATTTTCATTGTCATTCTTTCCAGAAAAGAATGAGCAACACGGTTTGTACCAGCGAGTATGTAGTATAAAGGGGAGCAAGTTGCTTTGCTCTGTGGAAACAGTGGCAACAAGCACACTCAACAGTGGATGTAGTGAGATGTACTTACCCAAGTAAATGGAATTCTATCATCATCTAAGTGTGCACATCCGCCCTCCTCACACCACTGAGGTCTGTGGATGAGGGATTGTGAGGAGTAGCCCCAGTGACCGGAGTGACTTCAGCCTGGTAGATGCTTCCAATACCACTGCCGCAGCATTTGACATTTCACTCTCAGTGAAGACCATGGTGCCCACCACCTGTTGGCCTCTGCCCGCTTCCCACTCGGAGCTTTGCATTTGTGTGAGCTCAGTGTGTACTTATTTTTCAGGTAGCAGTGGTAGTGAAACAAGAATTTAATACAGTTTCTACCAATAAACTATAATCAGTTTATCTCTGTTAAATACCAGGAGTTGCTATGTGGTTTGACCAGTGCCGTGTAGACACGTGGTGTTTGTTTCTGAAACGGGGTTTTACCTTTGTATCTCTCAAGTGCCATGTGCCACCATGCCCAGCAAGATGGGCATTTTGTGTTTTGTTGCATTTCTTTCCTTTGTTTGGTGGTGGTGGTGGTGGTGGTGGTGGTGGAACTTGGAGACAAGTTCCTGCTATGGCGACTTCAGGATCCCAGCTGCTTTCTCTTTATGCACAAACTTTAGATGATGGTATCATGCATACATCTGTACCACCTGCAAAGATTTGGTATCCAGAATTATTAGAATATATCTTAAAAAAAATTAAAGGGACCCAGGCATGGTGCTGCCTGCCTTTAATCCCAGCACTTGGGAGACAGAGATAGGTGAGTTTCTGTGAATTCTGAGCCAGCCTGGTCAGTATGTTGGAGAACCACCAGGGCTGTTACACAGAGAAATCTTGTTTTTAAAAACCAAGGGGCAATGCCGGGCGTGGTGGCGCACGCCTTTAATCCCAGCACTCGGGAGGCAGAGGCAGGTGGATTTCCGAGTTCGAGGCCAGCCTGGTCTACAAAATGAGTTCCAGGACAGCCAGAGCTATACAGAGAAACCCTGTCTCGAAAAACCAAAAAAAAAAAAAAAAACCAAAACAAAACAAAACAAAACAAAAACCAAGGGGCAAAAAATCAAGGGGAGCGTGGAGCACACTGGTAACGTGACTTCTTTATGCCTTATTCTTATTTTATTCAACTAAAATGAAGCAATAAAGCTAACAGACCATTGGAGACTCTGAGCCGTCTCATCATGGTTGTTACTTTCTTCTCCCAGATGTGACATTTGCTGCGTCACCTTCCGTACACATCGAGGACTGCTGCGCCACAATGCGCTTGTTCACAAGCAGCTTCCCAGAGATGCCATGGGAAGACCTTTTATCCAGAACAATCCTTCGATTCCTGCTGGCTTCCATGATTTAGGATTTACTGACTTCTCCTGTAGGAAGTTTCCTCGAATCTCTCAGGTATGCTGATAGACCTATTCAGCCAGGGTGGGAGTTGGGGTGTTGTTTTTTTATAATAGCCTTTCACTAAAATTCGGCCTGGCGCTTGGGTTTCTTGGGCTGAGGAGTTAATGGTCTTTTATTTTAGTCGAGTTTTCATGTGAATCTACCTCATCGGGACCTTTTGCCCATACTTCAGGCTTTGCGATTGAAAGTTGAGTATTTACTACTCCTAGCAGTGCCCTGTTATATTTAGTATCTGGAGCACAGCTAGGTATTTGTAGCAGTTTCTGTTAAAATGGTTTGGATTTTTTTCAAATCCAAATGTGCGTGTGTGTGTGTGTGTGTGTGTGTGTGTGTGTGTGAGAGAGAGAGAGAGAGAGAGAGAGAGAGAGAGAGAGAGAGAGATGACTGTGACGGCCAGAAAAGGGCATTGGATCCCCTAGAGCTGAAGTTGTAAAGTGGCTGTGGTCAGATATGGGTACTGGGAACCACACTTAGGCTCTCCTAACTACTGAGCTGTGTCTGCAGCTCCTTGGGTCTTTACGAATCTGATTAGTTCCCTGCCTATACAAAAACTACCACAAGTACTTTTTAGTATTTCTACGTGTAAATTTGAGATAGGAAGTGTCCACATATAAGTTCTTGACATAAATTGGTCTCGAGCGCAGTGGACTTGACACATATGTACATGCACAGCTGTCCCAGGTGATTGACCTCCCCTCCCCCAGTCATGGAAGCAGCCATTTTGTGAAGAAGGCGCTCTATCTAGTCTGTCCTCTTAGCTTGTTTGGTACTGCTTGAGCTGACAATCCTCCTGCCTCAGTCTGCTGGGTGCTGTCTTGTGCTGTGTCCCCCAGTGTCAGCACTCCCCCATTTCCAAAGGCTAAATTCAAATTTCATCATGGTGTTATTTCACTCTGCTTCTGTGTATCCTAGAGGGCGTCCTTGCTCAAACAAAGCAGGATTCTTTCAGGTGTGCCCAACCTTTGGACACTGCTAGCTACAGAGTTCACACTTGTGAACTGTGCAGCTGAGTGACAGGAGAAAAGTATCTCTTTTAAAGTTTAAGCCAGTTTGCAATTTTGTATTGAGTGCATCCGTGGCTGTCCTTGGCCTGCTGTAGGCCAGGGTTGCTCTCCCTCTCTTTTCCCTAATTCAGTCTCAGATTTGCACTCCGAAAAGTTGACTCTGTGTTAATGGAAGCTGCTGCTGCTAACAGCAGGCACCTCTCTCACATCTCCTTCAGGTGTGAAAGGTGTTTCAATCCTCACCTTTCTTCCCTTGCTTTTGCTTGTGGGTTCCACTTAGGCCTGGTGTGAGACGAACCTACGGCGGTGCATCAGCGAGCAGCACCGGTTTGTGTGTGACACCTGCGACAAGGCGTTCCCCATGCTGTCGTCACTCATCCTGCACAGGCAGACCCACATCCCTGCCGATCAGGGACGCGAGAAGCTCCAGACCAAGACCCTGGCTGCCGAGTCCTTGGAACAGAAGGCCTTCCTGGCCCTGCTGGGCCTGCAGCACACCAAAGACATCAAGCCTGCCCCCGCCGAGGAGCTCCTGCCGGATGACAACCAAGCAATACAGCTCCAGGCACTCAAGCACCAGCTACCTCAGGACCCTGGCTGCCCCACCGTGCTGAGTGTGTCTCCTTTTGAAGCTGCTTCTTTAGGTGGTCCTCTGACAGTCCTCCCAGCTACCAAGGAGAATATGAAGCATCTGTCCCTGCAGCCCTTCCAGAAGGGCTTCATCATCCAGCCAGACAGTAGTATTGTGGTTAAGCCTATTTCAGGAGAGTCGGCCATTGAGCTGGCAGATATCCAACAGATTCTAAAGATGGCAGCTTCCGCTCCTCCACAGATCAGTCTTCCACCACTTTCCAAGGCCCCTGCCACCCCGCTGCAGGCAATTTTCAAGCACATGCCTCCTTTGAAGCCAAAGCCCTTGGTCACACCCCGGACAGTGGTAGCTGCCTCCACACCCCCACCTCTCATCAATGCCCAGCAGGCATCTCCGGGTTGTATCAGCCCCAGCCTCCCTCCACAGTCCCTGAAGTTCCTCAAGGGGTCAGTCGAGGCAGTGTCCAATCTTCACCTGCTACAGTCCAAGTCTGGGATCCAGCCAAACGCGACCACACAGCTCTTCCTGCAGCAGCCTGGAGTAGAGTTGCCCGGCCAGCCCGAGATAAAGACACAGCTGGAGCAGGACAGTATCATTGAGGCCCTGCTGCCCCTCAACATGGAGGCGAAGATCAAGCAGGAGATAACAGAAGGTGACCTCAAGGCCATCATGACAGGCCCCAGTGGCAAGAAGACCCCCGCCATGCGCAAGGTGCTCTACCCCTGCCGCTTTTGCAACCAGGTGTTTGCTTTCTCTGGAGTCCTGCGAGCCCACGTTCGCTCCCACCTGGGCATCTCACCCTACCAGTGCAACATCTGTGACTATATCGCTGCAGACAAAGCCGCCCTGATCCGCCACATTCGCACACACAGCGGGGAAAGGCCTTACATCTGCAAGATCTGCCACTACCCATTCACAGTCAAAGCCAACTGCGAGCGGCACCTGCGCAAGAAGCACCTCAAGGCCACCAGGAAGGACATTGAGAAGAACATAGAGTACGTGAGCAGCCCCACCGCAGAGCTGGTGGACGCCTTCTGCGCCCCAGAGACCGTGTGCAGACTGTGCGGAGAGGATCTGAAGCACTACCGAGCTCTGCGCATTCACATGCGCACACACTGCAGCCGGGGCCTGGGTGGCTGCAACAAAGGCCGGAAACCCTTCGAGTGCAAGGAATGCAACGCTCCCTTCGTGGCCAAGCGCAACTGCATCCACCACATCCTCAAGCAACACCTGCACGTGCCCGAGAAGGACATCGAGAGCTACGTGCTTGCCACCAACAGTGGCCTCGGCCCCGCGGACACGCCCACGGACGCCTCCTCCAGAGGAGAAGAGGGCAGCTGTGTCACTTTTGCGGAGTGCAAGCCCCTTGCCACTTTCCTGGAGCCCCAAAATGGCTTTCTTCACTCGAGCCCCACCCAGCCCCTGCCTTCCCACATCTCGGTCAAGCTGGAGCCAGCCAGCAGCTTTGCCGTGGACTTCAACGAACCCCTTGACTTTTCGCAGAAAGGCCTGGCGCTGGTCCAAGTGAAGCAGGAAAATATGTCCTCCTTGCTGACCTCCTCCTCCTCCTCTGCCCTCTATGACTGCTCCATGGAGCCTATTGACCTGTCTATCCCCAAGAGCGTCAAGAAAGGAGACAAGGACATAGTTGTTCCCAGTGATGCCAAGAAGCCGGAACCGGAAGCTGGGCAAGCCGAGCAGCTCTCACCCCGCCTACCACCCTGCCCTCCTACCTTGTCAGTGACTGTGGAGCCCAAAGGGAGCCTGGAGACCCCCGCAGGCACGGTGGTGGCCGTCACCACAGCTGCCAAGCTGGAGCCCCACACTCAGCCCCTCCAGGGCTCCGTGCAGCTGGCTGTCCCCATCTACTCCTCCGCGCTCATCAGCAACCCTCCCCTCTTGGGCAACTCTGCTGCCCTCTTGAACAACCCAGCCTTGCTTCGGCCCTTACGGCCAAAGCCTCCCCTCCTCTTGCCAAAGCCCTCCATGACAGAGGAGCTACCACCACTGGCCTCAATCGCCCAGATCATCTCTTCTGTGTCCTCAGCCCCTACTCTGCTGAAAACGAAGGTAGCTGATCCCGGGCCATCGATCACCAGCAGTAACACTGTGGCCACAGACAGCCCAGGAAGCTCCATCCCCAAAGCCGCCGCCACCCCCACTGATGCCACAAGCTCTAAAGAATCCAGTGAGCCACCCCCTGCAGCCAGCAGCCCGGAGGAAGCCTTGCCTACTGAACAAGGGCCAGCTGCCTCCTCAAGGAAGAGGGGCAGGAAAAGGGGACTGAGAAACCGGCCCCTCCCCAACAGCAGTGCTGTGGACCTGGACTCCAGTGGGGAGTTTGCTAGCATCGAGAAGATGCTGGCCACCACAGATACCAACAAGTTCAGTCCGTTTCTGCAGACTACAGAGGATGACACTCAGGGAGAGGTGGCTGGAGCCCCTGCAGACCAGCAAGGGCCGGCTGATGAGGAGCAAGGTAGCCCTGCAGAAGACAGGTTGCTGAGAGCAAAGCGGAACTCCTATGCCAACTGCCTGCAAAAGATCAACTGTCCCCACTGTCCCCGGGTCTTCCCTTGGGCCAGCTCCCTGCAGAGGCACATGCTTACACACACTGGTAAGAAGGCCCTCACGGCTCACCAGGCGGTGAGTCTTGAAAGGAAAGAGTGACGGGTAGGGGTAGGAGTAGGCCTAAAAACTTTGGGGCCTTTTTCTCATGCTCCATTCTTCTTCTTTGTCTCAGAAGTCACAGGCTGTTGCTTCCCATATAACCTGTGCCTGTGGTCCGAGCCACCAAGGCTTATGTGTTAATAAATATATCAGACACAGGTGACAGTGGTCATAGGCTCCCTCGATTCCCTCCCCATAACCTTTGCCTGACAAGTTCCAAGAGTTTCTAAGTATGGAGGCCGTTCCAGAGAAGTGGGACTTTGCATTAAGGTAACTGCAATGGATGTGACAAGCCTGGTGCTTTGACATGGTCATCTTCAGTGCCGCCTTTTTATTTTGAACATTCTATGGAGTTCTTTAGCTGCCATACATGTAATAGAGAAAAGTGGGATTGGGTATTTTTTCCCCTTCACTGAGGTAGCTCCAGCGTCCCTTACTTATTTTGACTTTTTCTCCAATTTTGAATACTTATTGTAGATGATTGATAGTAGTAATTTTTGTAAAGTTCTATTTATCCTAAAATTGCCAACTGTTGAGGAAAACATTCTGAGTATCATTTGAATGTTTGAAATTACAAAGCTAGATTACCAAAACAACATCCCAGAAATAGTTTTCAGATGTCAGTTTCTAGAAGTTGAAGTGTAGAACAGAGAATATCTATCAAATTACTTTATTCCTAGTGCTTCTAATATTTCAATAGCCATCTAGAAAGGTGTAATTATAATTTTCTGAATAGTATCACGGGATTTGTATCATCAGTCAATTAGGTGATCATTGTACATTCAATGAAGTCCTTACCCTTTTGGAGTTTACAGTTTAAAATATAGATCACCAGCAAGGTTTGATTTTCAGACCAACCATTATTTTTGTAGTACTTGGGACAGACGAAAACATTACTTATTGATCAGAATGATGTTCAAATTTTACTGCAGATTTTTTCATTTTGCTTACAGACTGTAGACACTCAAGGTAGTACAGTGAAGTGATAGTACAGAATGGGTGAGAGCTGTACTCTGCCTGCAGGAAACATTCTGGGAAGGGCTGGTAGCCGGAGTGGATGCTGTGATTTCTACCCACCCACCCCCGCCCACTGAAGATTTGTGTAAATAGGCCGTCTCTCAGCAAACTGACAGGCTTCCTGGGAGCCAAAGTGTCCATTTCTTTTCCATTTGTGATGGCATCTGCAGATACCAGAGATGTGTCTCCTCTGATTCCCTGGGGTTTGATCACTGCTGGCTTAGGAGCATCTGGACCTGTTCAGTCCCCAGGGCCCACAGGGTAGAAAAAAGAACCAATTCCTACAAGTTGTTCTCTTGCTTCTACATGCAAGCCATGGCACGCACGAGCATACTTACACACACACACACACACACACACAAACACACACGAACGCACACACACACAGAGAGAGGTAGGGGGTGGGGGTGGGGTGTAAATTCCAGCCAACAGCATTGAGCAAAACCCAATTTCATCTGTGTTAAGCAAACTGCCTCCATTATGAGAGATGGGCTCTTTCCACCCTCTCAACTACTTTGTAGAATTATTATCCCAGCATCTGTACCCATTTCTCCATTCTACCCACTCCCTACCACGGAGCAAAGAGGTCAGCTGTTGAATGTCCAGCTAGGGGTCCACCTGCTGGATGCCAGCACAAACATGGCCTTAGCTCTACACCCTGCTTAGTTAGGTTCCAAGAATGTCCTCTGAGGAGGAAGCTGTTGTCTTTCATGTCCTCTTGGGCAGTTTCTCCACACTCAATTTCCTCCCTCCTCCAGCTCTCCAACCTGTGGCTCACTGCGCACCCTCTGGACATGTTGTACCTCCTGAGACAACAATGAACTGTCTCTGCCAGTTCCCCTCACAGCATCTCATCCTGTGTCTTAAGGCCACAGGAGGACAGAGTGCCAGCAAACACAACCAGTCCCTTTCAGCAGAGTCTGTCCTCACCTCTTCCTCCTTCCCTTTGCTCTGGTTCCTTGTTCACCGTGACGGGTCAGGGTGGTGCAATCTCTGAGAACCCCCTCCAGCTGTGACATCTGGGATCCCCTAGCTCCCTCTCTTTCTCATGGGTGCTTGGAGCTCCTTTGCCAGCTCCTGGATTCTTCCATCTCAACCTTCTACCCACTGCTAATAGGTAACAAGCACTGACATTTAAATTTGAGATGTCCTCACAGTATAGAAAGCAACTTGAGCCATTTGTACCTAGCTGCCTTTTACTGAGGTTTAATCGATGTTTTTGTATGGGTGTTTGTGTCTGCACATATGTGTGCAGGTAACTGCCCAGCCTAGAAGACCGAGTTGGATCCCTTGGAGCCAAGGTTACAGGTGCTTGTGAGCTAGCAGATGTAGGTAGGTGCTGAGAACCAAAGTCAGGTCTTCAAGAGCAGCAGATAGTCTTCTTTACCACTGAGCCATCTCTCCAGTCCAAGTACTTTATTACGTGATAGCCTTGACTGCAAAAGAAGAAAAGTACCAAGAAAGTCTGGGCCCCAAGTTTGTGGGAAGTCCAAAGATGCTTAGCTCCTACAGTCTTGTCAGCACAAAAACTCCATGTGAGTCCCAGGCTAGTTCTAACCTTGATTCTCTTCAGAAAACATTTGCAGCTCGACCATTTAGGACTTGACAAACAAGGTCCCGTTGTCCTCAGCAAACTCTTGTTCCTTCTGCCTGGCTTTGTTCCCAGTGCCCTTCAGATAATGCCTCTCTTCCTTTTCTGACTGCTCTGCATGAATGAATTTGGCTGACTGGTGGCTTTAATGTTCACATTGGGGTGGGGAACATACAGGCCCTGGATACAAAAGTAGGGTTACAGCTGCTCTTATGCACACACAGAGCCTACCAGATTGGTCAGATTGGTAAAGTGCACTAGTGACTTTCAGACATAAGCTAAACAGGCTCACCATTTTTACATCTCTGCAAGGCAAAAAGCATATTACTATTTTAAAAGTAATTTTTTGCTTTGTATAAGCTTTAAATGATTGTGTTACTCGTCAGTTTGAGGTCCTTCCTATCATCGGATGCTTGGTTACCATGCAACTGTCTTTTACAATGGCACTAATGTGACTGTTCATCATGGAATACAGCCTGGCTGTCCAATCCACATAAAAAGCAAAAGCATGTGAAAATTAAAAAGTAAATTATTTCCTGCATTAAAAAAAAAAAAACTACCATTTTCTTAAAATCTGGAATCCCAGCCTAGTGGAGCCCAGAAGATGGCTGGATTAAGTACAGAAGAGTTCAGTGCCCGCATCCATGTGTAAGTTGTACATCTTACACATGCTTGTAACTCCATCTCGAGGAGATTCCATACCCTCTCTTGCCTCCCACACATGGTGTACATGTATTTATGCACACAGAGGCACAAATAAAAATAATTAAAGGAATCCCAGTACAATAGCTTCTGGCCCTTAAGTCTTTTTTTAAACCCCCTTTTGGTACTTGAACCACTGCTTCAGCACTCTCCATAGCTCCCTGCCAGCTCCTTGTTTCTCCGTTCTCTTCCTCCCTATCTGACCAGACCTGAAGAAGCTGCCATTTTTCTTTTAGACAAAGAAAATTTAAGACATTCTGTTGTTATTAATGAAAAGCAAAAGAGCCACCTGAAAAATACATGGGGAAATGTTCTATACCCGGTCACTTCAAGATTTAAAAAAAAAAAAAAAAAAAAAAAAAAATGAGGGTGTTGGGGCTGGAGAGATTGCTTAGCGGTTAAGAGCACTGACTGCTCTTCCAGAGGCCCTGAGTTCAATTCCCAGCAACCACATTACAGGTGGCTCACAACCATCTGTAATGGGGATCTGATGCCCTCTTCTGGTATGTCTGGAATAAATAAATAAATCTTAAAAAAACAAATTGAGGGGCTGGTGAGATGGCTCAGCGGGTAAGAGCACCCGACTGCTCTTCCGAAGGTGATAAGTTCAAATCCCAGCAACCACATGGTGGCTCACAACCATCCGTATCGAGATCTGGCTCCCTCTTCTGGAGTGTCTGAGGACAGCTACAGTGTACTTACATATAATAAAATAAAATCTTTAAAAAAAAAAAAAGTTCTTTTTAAAAAAAAAAAACAAATTGAGGGTGTTTCTGTGCTTCAAGCATTTGTTAGGTCCTACACTAGTGTGTAAAGGTCCCTTGTCTATACACATAGCGGGATGTGGCCTTTCCAAGGTCTCTAAGTATGCTTGGATTGACGCAAATATTCCTATCTGTTTGGTCACCCCATCCATATACATCTCTTGTATGCCTTTCTACTCCGTTGCTCATTGCTGGGGTTGGGGTCATTGGTTGTTTGGTTGTTTGGTTGTTTGGTTTCGTGGGTGGTGGTTGTTGCTGCTGCTGCTGCTTTCAATGCTGTGGTTTGTTGTGGGTGGCTCTTGCTTGCTCTCCTGGAAGAGGCTGCCTGGAATGAGTCACATACTCAAGTGGCTTCCTGTGAACCAATTGCCTAATGAATATAGGAGCCAATCACTGGGCGAGTAGACAGAGCTTCTGGGTTGGAGAGAGGAGAGCAAGCAGCACAGAGCCATTCACAACATTTCCCCCTTTCTGTTCTAATAAAAAATAAAACCTTTCTCTCAGTATAGAGTACAACTATGACCATTTTGTAACTTATAAGGTATAAGATTAGACCTAACACCCAGCCCATCATCTATCCTAAATTAAAAGACTGGAGAGATAGCTCAGCAGTTAAGAGCACTGACTGCACTTCCAGAGGTCCTGAGTTCAATTCCCAGCAACCACATGGTGGCTCACAACAATCCATAATGGGATCTGATGCCTTCTTCTGGTGGTCTGAAGACAGCGACAGTATACTCATATAAATAAAAATAATAATAAATCGGAATGATAAGTCTATTTTTTTTAATCATTCTACACCTGACTCATGTCCTGGCCATCTGATTGTAAGCCATCTGAAAAACATCCTCTCAAAGTAAATAGCCTGGGTTGGCTATGAGTCTGCAACACCATCAGAAACCCAAGAATGACTGATATTAACTGGATATTAATAGGAAGCCTAACACTGCTTCCAAAAGTTAGACAATTTATAGAGACCGCTGATCACTTGGACAATCCCTTACTTCAAAACATTGAAGCATTGGTCTTCAGCCTTCTGGCCAGGATCATCTGACAGACCTTAGAAAAACAGGATATTAAGGACTAGCCTAAAAAATAAATAAAAATAAAAAAGGACTAGCCTATTCTGTCTCTGCAGAATCAAGCTGTCCTTTCTTTGGACAGTATTATTTAGAAGAAATGAGACAATTCTTGCCTAGTGTCTATCTTGCCACAACTGGAGCAACTCATAGATGCTCCAGTTTCTTCTTTGAATCCAAGACAGGGAAAGCTAACAGACTAGTCTCGATAACAAGTGAATAAATAACATTAAATGTCACATTCTGTGGATTTCTGATGTTTTTGAAAACCAGCTATCTATATAAAGTAATCTGGACTGTTGTCCCTTAACTACTATTTCTAATTAAAATCTTTGAAAACACCCTAACAATAAACTCAGCCATGACTTTGCTATTTGGCCCTTAACTCATAGGCTTAATCATCTCAGATCAGTTTCTAATAAGTTATAGAAGATAATTAAGCAGGCAATGATTATCACCGCACTTTCTACTCTAGAGTCAGTGACTAATATTCCCTATTCTAGTTCAAATTAAAACAATCCAAAACAAATGAAGTAAACTAAAAAACTATATGTGATACATAGGCCTTTTCTATGTTGCCAAGAGGATATAAAACCCAATATTCCTATGGAGTCCATATTAGACAGAGTATGAGTATTCTATAACCATCAATAGAGGAGATTTATGCCAATGAAAACCTTGATGTTGCATCAAAATAAATTCTGTATCAAAATAAGAAATTATGACTTCAGCTTAGTAACAATTAAAATGACTTCTACCAAATGAGATTATGCCTAAACAATCAATTCTAGCTATTTCCTCCCTGTTCCAATTATAAGCATTTCTACATTCCCTAGAAAGACAACCTATGATAACCACCTCCAGCGCCAAAGCCTAGGGAACTGGGGCAACGACTCTTCATAACTTATTCAGGCTGAATATGGACATTGATATATTTTGAAGCATTGGGGTGGGGGACGGGAATAGGGTAGTTGGTTGGCCTTTAAAAGGCCACACCAACAATTGATTTAGTCTCTGATGCCTGTGTCCTGACTGGATCTGGCTGAAAGTCCAAGACATCAGGAGTTCAAGCAGGTCAGTTCAGCATGTCTGATGAAGAGTCACCAAGGCTGTATGTTCTGTAATGTGTACATTTCAAAGCAAAATGGTAGTATCATCAAGATAACCTTTTTGTTCAATTCTCTGGAATATAGTTCTTCAGGGGGTCTCCCTCTGTCAAATATGATACATATAACTCTGGAAGGTGTAAATACCTTAATCACCTTTTCCAAAACCACAAAGATAAAACCTTTTTCCCAAATCAGCATATTCTTGAGACAGTAACCAGAAAAACCTTTATTTTGACCTTTCTCCCAGAGGAATAACCACAAAACTCAACATCACACCCATTTTGAAAATTAAAACAATGTGAAACAAATGAAATAAGCTAAGATACTATATGTGCCTATACTAGGCCTTTCCTATCTTTTCAAGCAGGAAAAGATATTCAAGATTCCTGTGGAGCCCACGTTAGCAGAATATGAGCTTCCTGTGGTTGGTTAAACAGTCTATACCATCTTTCCATTTGGCCCAGAGCCACAGACATATTTTATTAATACCTGTATAATGGCTGTCTGCTGAACTCTCTACCTGGAGCCACAGAAATAGATAATACCTGTTTAAGGCAGGCAATGATTATCACTGTGCTCTCTACTCTGGAGTCAGTGACTAATATTCCCTATCCTAGTTCAAATTAAAACAATCCAAAACAAACTAAACTAAAATACTGTATGTGCTTATACTTAAGACTTTCCTATGTTACCAAGAGGATATAAAACCCAACCAATATTCCCCTGGAGCCTACATTAGACAGAATATGAGTATCCTGTAAGACAAGGAAAGCAAACTTGATGTCACTGACTAATTTTCCTTATCCTAGTTCAGAACCACAGGCAAAATTTCCCATGTAATTCAGACAAAAATCTATATATAAATCTATCCTAAAAGCAAGTAATCCCAATTTAATAAATTCACAATTCAATCAATCTCTGCCCCAAGAAGTAGGCAATTTCCATTCTATAGCTCTCTGCTCAAAGCAGCCTGCATTCCCCACAGCAGCAAACCTTTGAGCCTGCCAGCAGTTTCTTTGCTTCAATTCCTGTGCTTGAATCCATGCTACTTGTCTCAGCACTACCAAAGCTACTCACTGAAAAAAAGAAAAGAAATAAAATAAAACTCTTAACTCTCAGGCTAATAACCTTAGATTTCTAGTGGATTCTTGCCCACCATGTTGGTTCACCACCTATAAATCTCAAAGAAAGCAAAATTTTAGTATCACCAAGATATACCATTTTTCTGTTTGGCCCTCTGCCTAGAGCAGCCATCTCATTATACCATCCATCTATCTGTTCAGCTTTCTGCCTGGAGCCACAGACATTTATTAATACCTGTTCACTGCCCTCTCTACTTGAAGTCAGTGAATAATTTTCCCTATCCTAGTTCAGAACCGCAGGCAAAATTCCCCATGTGATTTGGACAAAATCTGATATAAATCTATCCTAAAAGCAAGTAATCCCAATTTTAAATTTTCAAGCTCAGAGCCTCATCAGAGATGAGCTGTGTCTTTGAGCTGTACACATCCCTGGCCCATCTGCACCGTCAGACAACTCCAGAGGTTTGGGAGTGTCATCTTAGAGGATGTGTACTCTCAGGAGGGAATAAATGATTTCCTTTGATTGATTATTCCTGATAACAGTGCGGGTTGCATCGTCATAGGCACTCTGGGCCTGCCTTCCCATGGAAAACCAGAAGCCCTTCTTTCTGGCTTATCCTAGCAGCAAGGCCCAGGAGCCTGTGCAGGGTCCTGCACACTGCACTAGTCCAAGCTTTGTCTCTTAAGCATTAATCTAAAGGGACGGTCCCTGGTTTGTGTTTCCTGGGAGCTGTGCCACGTGACTCTTCCTGTTAGTTATTGAAGGTTGCCTACAGGTTCAAGGTTCCAAGATAGCAGCACTGGGCAGCAACTTGAAGGTGTTTTTAGCCCCCAGTAGAGTCAGAAACTGGGACCTGGATTCTGGCAACTGGGACAGGAGTAGAGGGGCGGAGGGCAAACCAGTGACACTGAATGGTCCAACATCTCCTACTCTCCTACAGCTCAGGATGCTGCCCTTCCCCTTCCTGTCTTCCTCTGTCCCTTCTCTCTCTTGTCTTTCTTTCTTTTTTTTTTTTTTTTTTTTTTTTTTTTTTTTTTTTTTTTTTTTTTTTTTTTTTTTTTTTTAGATTTATTTTATTTATTATATGTAAGTACACTGTAGCTGTCTTCAGACACCCCAGAAGAGGGGGCCAAATCTCGTTACGGATGGTTGTAAGCCACCATGTGGTTACAACCATGTGGGATTTGAACTTATCACCTTCGGAAGAGCAGTCGAGTGCTCTTACCCGCTGAGCCATCTCACCAGCCCCCTCTCTTGTCTTTCTCCTTCCCCGTTTTTTCTTTTCCTTCTCTTTCCCCCTTCCTCCTTCCTCTTTTCCCTTCTTTCTTCTTTACCTCTGTCTTTTCCCATCCTCCTCTCCTACCTTCTCATGTATGCTCTCTCCCTGAGTCTTTGCCCTTTCCCCTCCACCATTAATCCACACAAACCCAGGACTAGCCACAGGGGAGCTAGCTTCCAATGCATTTTGAAACACAATGTTTACAATGCAAACAGAATCAAATAGATGAAGGATATAAGCAGGGCCAAAGCAGAAACTTCCCCTGGGAGGGAAAGAGGGCCTCTCCTGCCAACGCATCATCACCCTGTTTGTAGTGCTGGCCTAGGGTTTGGGCTGGCCTTGCTCGTGCCTCTGTGGAGCAGAGTACATAGCCTGATGCACACTTACCTGTGTCGGTCACTCCCTTAGCCCATACAGAGCAAGAATGTGAAGACCTGGGAACCGTGAATCCCGTTGCTTGCCACGCTGGAGGGAGGCTCACTCTAACTTCTCAATATGGACTTTGAAGGTTGCCTCCCCTTGGGAGACCTGAACCTACCCCCCCCCCCCAGTCCCCCATATCCCCTACACACACACCCGGGTCCATCTCCTCACCCTCTCGTTACTGCCTGCCAGGCTATCCAGTAGTGCTTTTTCTCTGGTTCATTTAGGTATTGCTTGCTGTGCCTTAGAAATGTGGTGGTGTTAACAGTTTTTATTGTCTTGCTTTCAAACACATGTATCTTGGTTTCGTTGTTAACTTATTTTTAGTCTCCTGATGACAACTCCTTCCATTACATGAAGGCTAAGGGAAAAATGATTGTTTTAGTCTATTGTCTCTCGGTTTCTGTTTCTTTTTGTTAAGTATGTTTCTCTTATTTTCTTAAAAGGAAAAGGGTGGAGGGTTGAACAAATGCCAGCAATCCCAGAAGAGTAAATCAAAAGCAACTTTTCTTTTTCATTGCAGTAGAAAGCCAGATAAATGCGTATTTTTTTTTCCTGCTTCAGGTCAGAAACCCTTCCCTTGTCAAAAATGCGATGCCTTCTTTTCTACCAAATCTAACTGTGAGCGGCACCAGTTGCGCAAACACGGAGTTACCACCTGCTCCCTGAGAAGAAACGGGCTTATTCCCCCAAAAGAGGGTGATGTTGGATCCCATGATAGCACAGGTAGAACCTCTAGGTGATGGAGAACCAGAGAGAGGAGGGTGCTCCCCCAGAACTCGGTTAAGACTGTGTGAGCTGGGGAAATAGTGTCAGTTCCCCAGGGGACTTTGGAGCTGCCAGGGGGGGAGATCCAGCACCTTCCTTCCCGAAATTGCCATTGCTCTGATCCTGGAAGATAGGATGAGCCGGATGTTGTGTGCTCTCGGCTCCTGACTTAAACCCCTGAAGGAAACACGAAGCTCTGAAGTTTGGGGGACCCAGATTCTGCAGCTTTCGTGAACAGCAGTTGCCCAGTGGACTCAGTACTACAAGAACTGTGACCCTCCAAGCTTTTAGTTGGGAGGCGGGTCGAGGCGGGGCAAGGCAGGGCTTTTCTTCTCAATAACTCCTCCCTGTATAAATCTGTCCTTGTTTGAAAAAGCACTGTGCATGTCCTTCTTAATCACGACTCTGCTTGACCTGGGTCCGGGTATTATGCTCCTGTGCTGATGTGTGCTTCCTCCCTCGGCCCTTACAGAGTAATTAACACTGCTCCATTCCTTTTCTGCCCCCTGCCCCCATCACCTTCTGTATTTACTCAAGTCCTCTATTTAATACACTCCATGGTCCAACTGCTAGAGTTTGCTACCCCTACCGCCAAAACACACTGTACGAAAAGTAAGCTGCCTCGGGCCACTTGGTCCAACCAAGGTAGCAGGGGGGGCATTGCACACACAGGCTTCAGGCTCTGTGGGTGTTGAAAGTTAGCATTGGCCCATTTCTGGGATCTAAGCCAGCCTCCAATGTGTTCATCTAGGGTTGCAGTTGTGTCTCGTGACTTCTCCTCAAACTTTGGTGAGATAAGAGTGCTGTCTAGTTTGGAGAGGGGCACCCTGACGCTAGGAGTCAGTGTGGACAGAGTGACAGTCATTGATTCCAACCCCTGACCCCCTTGTCCTGACTTCAGTGTTGACACATCACAGTGGACTTGGATATGTGAGAGAGCTGACCCCAGTGGGGAAGACACCTTTACCCTTCCCACCACACTGGTTATTCAGCCCAGTGAGAGCAATGGAATGCCTTGGGCTTGCTGGGTCCCTCTGCCCAGGTTAGACCCTCTTGTTAGGGCAAGAATGCCACAGCTGGTTTGCTAACCCCACCCCACCCCACCCCAATCCCCCAACTTCTATTTCCACACGATTCTCCAGGATCTAGGAGTGAGGACAGGTAGCCTGCCATGGTTGAGTCCCTGTGAGCCAAGCCCGATCAGCTTCCCAAGCGGCTGGAAGCCCAAGGCACTGCAGCAGCTGTCTTTGCCACAGACTGTCCTGTTAATGTTTAACCATCCTTGCCACAGTACCTATTAGACTGGAACATTTTCTTACGGCCTGCTTTACAGAAGGTCCTGTGATTCTCCCCAAACCAGTTCAAAAGGGAAGGCAGCTGACACGGGTGTGTGTGGGGGGATGCCTTGGGGTGGGAACCCCACGGGTATGGGGGGGTGTCTTGGGGTGGGAACCCATGTCCTCAGAAGAGTCTCAGGCTCTGCGTTCTGCTCATCCTGGAGACTGTTCACAGGAACTCTGCTGACGCCAGAGCTCAGTCAGAATTTATGGTTTGAGCTTAGCTTTGGCACAAGTGTTAGCCTGTGGGCGTATTTATTTTTTAAGTTTACAATTACAGGTTTTCTTTTTCCAAGGCCCTGCCCCAGAGATTATATAGATTTTCTTAAAGGCACAAAGCCTCTTAGAAAAGAACTATCAAAGAGAGAAGTGTTTGGTTTAATCGTGGATACAGCCCATGGTGAGAGAGAGAGGACAGGCTGAGGTGGGAGAAAAAAACAGAACCAGGAGACCTAGGAGTTGAGGGAGGGGTTTGAGAAATTTACAACCCAGGGCAGTGTGATACTAGCTGGGGGCAGAGGAACAGGTTGTTTGGTTTGGGTTTCTGGTTTTAACTTGGAGACCAGATAGCCTAGGACTGTGGTTAAACTCAGGATGACCTTGAACTTGTGATCCTCCTGCTCATACCTCTGGAGTGCTCACAAGAGAATATCATCCCAACTCAAGTCCATTTGCTTGGGTAGGCGAGCACTCTACCAACTGAACTACCTCCTCCATCCCAAACAGACTTTGTTTTAAAGAGACGGGAAATGACCAGAAGTTACTGAAGCTTTCAAGGTTCAGTTTATATGCAAAGATTGAATTCCTTTTAAGTCCCTAAACATGTTTTATAATGTCAGTGTCACTTTTCCAACCATATGAGGTCTTCCATGAAAATGTACCCCAGATTTCCTCCTGTGCCCGATGCTAAAAATACTAAGGCAGGGACAGTTTCCCTTTTAGGGTTGTATTAAATATTCAGTTTTACACTGAAACTCTTTCCTCTGCTCGGCAGATGTGGCCTACTCTACTCTTGAATGTTCTTGGTTCTTTTTTTTTTTTCCCCGAGACAGGGTTTCTCTGTATAGCCCTGGCTGTCCTGAAACTCACTTTGTAGACCAGGCTGGCCTGGAACTCAGAAATCTGCCATGTTCTTGGTTCTTATTCAGGGGATACATGAAGGAGCCATTCCATTGGTAGGCACTTGGACCAGACCTTTTACAATATAAACATGATTTTTTTTTTTATGTATTTTATATATGTGAGTGCTCTGTCTGCATGTATGCCTGCATGACAGAAAAGAGCATCGAATGCCATTACAAATGATTGTGAGCCATTGTGTGGTTGCTGGGAATTGAACTCTGACCGGGCAGCCAGTGATCTTAAACTACATTTCATTTGTAGGAAGCAAGAGACCCTTAACTGTGGAGATAACCAACAAAAATATGTGGAGTTTTTGAGGAGAAGCCATTGTAGGACCTGTCCTTTCAAGGTGACTACTCACTCTCTTGTAGGAGAGGAGGTTACGTCTATTGTTCCCAAGAATCATAAACCAGGTCACAGGCTATCCTGCTAAAACACTCCCCCCTAGTGGAAGTCTGGAGTGCAACCAAGCTACCTTTGTTCGAAAGTGTGGGCCCCTTTGTACACAGAAAGACCTTATCCACCCACCCTCAGAACGGAATTGTGAATGGGATGATTCAGACTCAGGGCATGCACTTGGCTTTGATTTCAGAATTCGTTTTAATTTTCATAAGTCTATCATTTTAAATACATTCTCTCCAGTTCAAGCAGCTTATGTGCTGGGTTAGTCCAGGGCTAAAATGGAAGAAAACAAGTTTGAGAGACTAGCCTAGGATACATAGCAAGCTCCATTTTCAAAAGCAGAAATATGGTTTTTGCTGAAAACTCAAATAATAGGAACAGCCAAGGTAAAAAGTAGAATTAACCACAAATTAACCTTATTTTTTAACTGGACTTGGCTTATTCTGAAAAAAAAATACTTGCCACACAAGCTTGAGGACTCGAGTTCAATCCCTAACACCCATTAAAAATGGAAGGAAGGAAGACAGACAGAAAGACAGACAGACAGTAGTTTTGGCTCATGCCGAAAATCCTACCACTGCGGGAACAAGGTTCAAGAGGCCCTGGAGCTTGCTGGGCATCCATTCTGTCCAATCAGCAAGTTTCAGGTTAGTTGAGAAACTGTCTCAATAAATAAGTAAATAAATAAGATAGAGAGTAATTGAGGAAGACACAAGGTAGATACTGACCTATTCCAAACACACCACACGTGCACACAAGACACATCCATGCACACACAGAATTGCTCACAAAGTAAGCCATCTGAGCATCCTTTGTGTCAGTTGTAGACTCTAAATCAAAATCCATCCCATAGACACTCACTGTGGTTCCAGAAAAGGAGCAGAGATGTTCTCCTCTGAGCATAAACGCTGGTGAGCACCTCTCAGGCTCCTGCTTCCTGTTACAAATCATCTTCATTTAATTCCGAATTCTCCTGAGATAACCACACCTCCATCAGGCGCTGTGAGAGTGAAGCCGAGGTGACGTGGGTGGTAATGTCCCCACTTGGTTGCAGGGGAGCCCTGAGCAGGTGTGAGGTATAAGTGCCATGTCTGAGGCGGCTCCTCTCCCCATCTAAGACCTGCCTTGATGGCGCATGACAGGGAGCACATGACACTGGGGAAGAATGATAGGCATGTCAGTAGCCTTCTGGCTTTTTCTACCACAGCCAGTAAAAGTCTCAGATTAGGTGCATGAATTTCAACTGCCTCGGGCAGTGATGAGAGATGTGCCTCTCCTAGGGTACACCTTCTGTGTTTGCCATGAAGCAGTGACTCTCCTCTGTGGAGCACCCTTAGTAGAAAACCAGACATTAAGTCCTCAGCCAGCTTCCATGTCTCTGTTAAAATCATTAAGTCTTTGTTCAACGCTATTAAAGAAAAGGTAATGTTCTAGATACTGTTTGTGGGGTTTTCCCATGTGGGCCTGTTCTCCTTCTCTTCCTCCACTTCTTCCTTCCTTCCCTTCCTTCCTTCCTTGCGTCCTTCTTCCTTCCCTTCATTTCCTTTCCCTCCTTCCTTCCTTCCTTCCTTCCTTCCTTCCTTCTTCCTTCCCTTCATTTCCTTTCCCTTCTCCTTCCTCCCTTCCTCCCTTCCTTCCTCCCTTCCTTCCTTCCTTCCTTCCTTCCTTCCTTCCTTCCTTCCTTCTTCCTTCCCTTCATTTCCTTTCCCTTCTCCTTCCTCCCTTCCTCCCTTCCTTCCTCCCTTCCTTCCTTCCTTCCTTCCTTCCTTCCTTCTTCCTTCCCTTCATTTCCTTTCCCTTCTCCTTCCTCCCTTCCTCCCTTCCTTCCTTCCTTCCTTCCTTCCTTCCTTCCTTCCTTCCTTCCTCATAGCCCAGGCTAGCCTTGAACTTACTGTGGAGCTCAGCCTGGCCTCAAACTCTTATCTACTTTAGTTTCTGAAGGTCTGAGATCGTAGGTGTGCACCAATGTGCCTGGCCTTGGAGTCATTGATGTTGGCCATGGTTCCTTCTTTTTAAGGTCACTGAAAGCTGGTGGACTTCCCATGTCTGTTTTGCTATGGGGGGTTGGGGGGGATATAGACAAGTGAGATCAAGAGATCACTGTCTGCAAGAGACTCACTCACCCTATAGATCCCTGTCCCCATGCTCACCCACAGCCCCTCAGAGCCACTCACCATCCCTCTCCACGTGCCCCTGACCAGGTTTGTGTTCAAGGTCCTCCCCATGTGTTGCTTACAGGTACGGGAGCATGTTTGGTTTCTGGCCTCTACCTGGAGATGTGCCTGTGGACCATTCACACAGAATCCGCATGTGGACTCATTTTCTGTGAAACTCTTTGAGGACCACATTTGGAAGATTGGGGGGTTGTTCTTGTGTATGTTGCATGTTTGTAAAAAGCTCTTTGCACTGGAAAGATAACCCTTACAACTTGGCTTCCTCAACCTTCCTAGTGCTGCGAGTCTCTGGAATGCACGCCCTCTCTGTCTGCACTGCCTGAGTCACTCACACCTTCCTAGGGGTGGGAGCAGCTGAGTGTACGTGGGCGTGATGGTGGAAGTCAGGAATTCTGAAGCATGAGAGCCCATCTGCCTTCCTTGGAAGTGTGAAGGCTGGTTTGGCCCTTATAACTACAAATTCACAAACTCCTCTGTAGGTTTAGTATCCAGGATTCAAGGGTGGGTCTGGCCAAGTTGACCAGTAGAGTCCTTGAGAAGGGCTTGCCCACTGTCTCCTCCTCTGAACCCCTTTCCTATCTGCTTGCTTACACAGACAGCCAGTCAGACACAGACACATTGACCACCCCAGGTGAGGTGCTGGATCTCACAGCACAAGCTAAAGAACAGCCGCCATCGGAGGGAGCCAGTGAGCTCAGTCCAGCTACACAGGACCTTGACATGAAAGAGGCCAAAGCAGCAGCAGCACCCCCTGAGGAGGAGGAAGAAAAGGAGACAGAGGAGAAGCCAGAGCCCGAGGAAGAATGTCATGTGGAAGAGAGCACTGGAGCTGCAGATGCCCCAGAGGAAGACACAGCCAGCAACCAGAGCCTGGATCTTGACTTCGCCACCAAGCTGATGGACTTCAAGCTGGCAGAGAGTGAGGCAGGCTCTGTGGACAGCCAAGGCCCAGCCCAGCAGGAGCCAAAGCATGCCTGCGATACCTGTGGAAAGAACTTCAAGTTCCTGGGCACCCTGAGTCGCCACAAGAAGGCACATAGCTGCCAGGAGCCGAAGGAGGAGGTGGCGGCACCTTCACTGGAGAATGAGGGCATTGGCAGTGCGGTTGAGGGGCCCTCGCCTTCCCCTGAGCCTGAAGAGAAACACACTGAGTCCCCAGCAATCGATTCAACACCAGGAACCAGGGAGGCCTCAGTGGCGAAACAGAATGAAGAAACAGAGGGTCCCACTGATGGGGAAGGTACGGCTGAGAAGAGGGGTGACGGTGACAAAAGACCAAAGACAGACTCCCCCAAAAGCATGGCCAGTAAGGCAGACAAGAGGAAGAAGGTTTGCAGTGTATGCAACAAGCGGTTCTGGTCCCTGCAGGACCTCACCCGGCACATGAGGTCACACACAGGTATGAGAGACCAGAGCCAGCCTGCCAGAAGAGGTGGCCTGCAGTGGCCATTGGGAGTCTCCCTGGAAGTCAGGTCCAGGGGCCACTGAGAGACTGGCTAGGTTGCAGGGTTATCTTCTGACCTGGGAAGACTGGGGGTCCTAAGGAGGTGTCTCTGTGGCCCTGGAATGCCACAAGCCTTCTACAGGGCAGCAGTCCCTCTGCAGTGGGACTTTGGAAAGCACTTTTCTTCAGCCAGTTTTGTCCCCTATAGAAAAGGAGGGTGACCGCCCTGTGCACAGGTTTCTAGAACAGGGAGAGTGGGTATATGTCCATCAGCCAGATCCTGAGAAAGACGGGGATATGCCAGGGAAGGCAGGTGCTGGCCTGGCCCATGTTATTTTAGTGGGGGCCAGGGGGAGGGACCTGGAAAGAACCATGAAGCCAAAAGGTAGAGAGACATCCTTCCTCGCCCATCCCTCCAAAGAGAGCACCTCCACCCCTTGACCACATCTCACGGTCATGATGTAGCCACTGAGGTGTAGCATGCTGGCACCTCTTTCTGGCCAGAGACGTTCTCAGCTGTTGGAGACTTGGTACGTGAGCTGTCGGGAAACATCCAAATGCACCTCCTTGTGCCTTGATTTAGGTGGCTGTCCATGGCCTTGCAGAGCCGGGGGGAGGGGGGGAATCATTCCTCCTAAGGACTCTCTGCTTCTGGGGTTCTCTTAAGATCAATTTGTAGAAAACCTAGGTTGAGAGGTACAGAAAGAAGAATGTGGCCCCCTAGCCTTGCTAGTTTGGGCAAATAAGAAAGAGTCCTGTCCCTGTGTATTTAGTTCTGGATGCTGCATTCATATAGAGTGCAGGAGATGGGAAGCAGTGGTCTTTGTGTTAATGGACGTCTCCTTTTCATTCTTTCACTGTTCAGGAGAAAGGCCATACAAGTGTCAGACCTGTGAGCGAACCTTCACCTTAAAGCACAGCCTGGTTCGACACCAGAGGATCCACCAGAAAGCCAGGCACAGCAAGCACCACGGGAAAGACAGCGACAAGGATGAGCGGGCTGAGGAGGACAGTGGGGATGAATCCACCCACAGTGCTAACAACCCTGCCTCCGAGAACGAGGCCGAGTCAGCTCCCAGCACCAGCAACCACATGGCTGTGACCAGGAGCCGGAAAGAGAGCTTGTCCACTTCTGGGAAGGAATGTAGCCCAGAGGAGAGAGCCGCAGCTGAGCAGGCACCTGAGCCCAGTGCCCCCAAAGAGCAGGCGTCTCCAGATGAAACAGACCCCCAGAGCCCGGCAGCCATCGTGCAAGACTTGCTGGAGCTGTGCGGCAAGAGGCCTGCCCCGATCCTGGCAGCCACCGACGGGGCCTCGCAGCTCCTGGGCATGGAGTGACGGCCTGCCCTGTCTCCATCAGCACAGAGACAAAGCTAGCAGAGCATCCCGAATGTAGATTTCACAAGGTTTTCTCAGCATCCTTCAGTTGTCTGGAGAGAGAGGAAAGAGAGGGCAAGAAGAGAGACAAGCAAGCCTGTGGCCAACCAGCTCGTGCCATAACCTTACCCAGTACACATGCACCCGGCCCAGTACAGCCGGCTTCAGTGCCTTAACTGCTTATGGGTCCTCCCACGTCGTTGTGGGTGTCCCCCCTCCCCCCACCCCCCAAAAAAAGACGTTTTAACAAAACAAATATTTTAATGAATTTTTCGGAGGACTTTTTCATTTAAGCATTAACATTACCTTTTGTATTTGTGTGTTTGAGCTTGTTTTTGTGAATCTGTGATAGTACTGTTTTTGTTCTGTGAGCTGGAAGCAGAGAAACCCTTCCCCTTGGATCCTGTAGCCAATAACTGGAAGAAAATGATGTGAATTTCGTGTACATGACCCTAGGGAAGAGGGGATGAGGCTGATTTCTAAGCTAGACCTTTATTCTCTGGTTCACATGGGGGATGTGGTTGATGCAGGGGTTCCTGTGTGGTGAGAGCCAAAGTTAGGAAAGAGTCTAGCTTCAACCTCACGCGTGTTTCCACCCTCTCCGTGTTAGAAGTGGTTAGTGTTCACGTTCTTAATTTACAGAGAAAAGTGACCTCCCCAGCACCCTAGCCTATGGAGGACACGGCTGGAGGTCATATGTCGACTTTCCCTTCTTCCCATTCGGTATATGTTATTAATATTAATATTATTATTTTTTTATTTTTACTTCATCAGTTCACTGGGCTCTGCATTCAGCAGGAACAAATGGGCACTATTTGTCCTGGGTGACCTGGACTGCTTTCCCGTCCCCGCTTACTGTGTGCCTGAAGCTTCTGGTGGCACGCCAGTGATGGCTTTTCTACTGTACTAAGACAAACCTTTCTTCCATGACTGGAGAATCCAGCAGGGGCCAGGAGTGGTCCTCCAAGCGTGGCCAAGGAGTGGCCCAGAGGGGAGAGCAAAGACGCACAAGTGGTGGGGAGCGGGCATCCGAGACACCAGGCCATACCTGGGGCACCCCAGTCTTCCTGCTAAGCTGGGTCAGCGCCTCCCCCCCCCCCCAGCCGTGCTACTACCGTTGTTTGAGAAGCATTGAGATACTACTGCCAGTGATGAACTGAAGCGCATGCGCGAGGTCTAGATGTGAGGGTTGTCTTCACCTTCCTGCAGCGTGGGCTTGCTGCTTGGAGAGAAGAGTGCTTTTAAATCCCTACCCGGCCCAAGCCCCTGGTGCACAGACAGGGTTCCTTTAGTTCCTGGGTGTTCTGTACAAACAGTAGACCTCGCTCATCAGCAAAAAAAAAACCGTTCCTACTGTAGCTGAGCTCGGTTCAACACCCTGTCCTTTAGCCGAGACCCGAGGATGCCTGAGCCACACTGCTACTAGAGCCCTGTTTGTCCCTTGCCTGCAGGGCCTCACGACTTCCCCAAGAGAGGCCTTCCACTGCTCCGCCTCTTCCCTTATCCTGTGGCTCTGTATGCTCCTCCGCTAAGACGTGCAACCCAAGACGTGCGTATCTAGTGGCTAAAATCCAACCACCCTGACTTCAATGGAAGATTCTAGAGATAATGAAAAGTGATATATGTATGAAAAAAAAAACATTGAGGTATATATGATTTTTAACTGTATTAGGGATGTGTGGACCCATTTTAAATTGAGATTTTATTTACTGTAGAGAGAGAAATCAGAACCATTGATCCCATGGTCTTCTAAGTTAAACCCAGCTCCTACATCCCTTAGGTGTTTTTTTATTATTATTATTATTATTATTACGATTGTTATTGTTTTCATTGTTATTATTTGGGGTTTCTTGTGTTTTGGTTTTCTTTGCAACTCTCCACACTAAACTCATGATACTGTGGGGAGAAGCCATGACTGAACTCTACGCTGCGGTAAGATGTAGCGGGGGGTTGCACCTCCCAGCAGCGGCCACCGCCAGGGCTGCAACTGGCAATAATCACTATTGATTTAAAGCTTTATTTAGTCTCATCTGTTCCTTCCTAGTTAATAAGGTCTTGCCACATTTTATTAGTGAGATTGAGAGATTAATTATTTGTCTGTTGTCCTGCCCGCCTTCCTCCCCCAATATTAAACTGTGAAGTTTGTGATTTTGTTAAAACGCTGGGTGAATCATAGTGTTAGTTTGCATGTCCAGCTAATTTGTTTCTATACATTTTGTTTGATTCTCTTTCTCCTCAGGGCTTTTACAAATATATATATATATTATATGTGTATGTATATATATATATGGATCTTCTGAAAAAATTGAGGTGCAAATTTTCTCTTTTTTTGTTGTTTTGTTTTTGTTTTTGTTTTCTCTTTAATGGACACAAAGCTGATATTCAATCACTACATAAAATATCTGGCTGTGAAACAAACCAGAGAGGCCCCACAGGGCGTTATCCAAGAAGCTCAGCAGAAGCTCCATGAATCAGATACTGGTTTCAGACAGATCATCCTGCGTTCGTCTCTTTCCTCTCTTCTCTTTCTTCAAGAAAAAAAAAAGTTGATCCTAATGATTTCAGCCCATGCATTAAACAGAAAACAATAATAACTGTAGAATTCATATTTTTCTAAAGGGAACTTAAAAACTGCTGCTACATGTATGTACAAAACTGGTCTATGCCACATGAACAGAATCACAGGTTTGGTTTTGGTACTTTTTGTTTCTCTTTGTACTCAGTTGTATAGAACTTCCAAATTCAGAATGAAAAGAAAGCTGTCTGTATCAAACCATCTAAGCAATAAATGTTATATTTAAAAAACGGCACATGACCAACCTGTGAGTTCCTCCAAGCCCACAGTCCACTCAAGGCAGGTCTTAGGATCAAGGGCCGATCCGAAATCAGTAACAGCCTTGGAAGCCTGGGCACTCAGGCAGCGTCTTTAAAAGACAGTTGGGGTTGGAGAGGTGGCCCAGTCAGCAAAGTGCCTGCCCCAACTACGTGAGGACCCGAGTTCAGGTCCTGAGAACCCACGCTGATTATGCAGCGGCATGGGTGACTGGGGATAGGGGGAGATAGGGGCTGGGGTCGGCAGGCAAAGACAAGCAGACCCCTGGAACTCCTGGACGGCTAGTCCAGCCAGATTGGTTTATCACAGATTCACTGAGAGTTCAAGAAATGAGACAGGAGGCTGGCATTGATGGCTCAGTGAGTAAAGGCACTTACCATCAAACCTGACACCTCGAGAAATCCTTAGGACTGACTTAGGAGGTAGAAAGAGAAAGGACTCTCAGACAAAAGAACAAGTGGGAGTCGAGCTCTTGCATACATAAAACGAATGATTTTTAAAAAAGAAAAAAATCAGAAAAACTTTCATAAATAATAAAAAAGGCAATTGGCTGCAGTTAGTTCTTCTGTCTTGGGAGTGTGGACAGGGAATTTAAGAAGCTGTGGTGATTTCATGAGGCCAGAGGGACAGACTTAAGGGGCAGCAGCACAGACAGCCGCTCTTGCTTCTTGTTTAGCTGTTGCAACCGCTAACACTGGTCCTGTACACTAGTGACTCCAAAGGAGGATGCTGGGCCTGCCTTCCCCAGGGACGGTGGAAAGGGCTTAGTTGACCTGGTGGAGAGTGGGTTTCAACCTGGGGGTCGCAGGCCCCTTCAAGCCTTCTGTCATTGTGAGGAGTCCTGTAGCCTCTCACTGGGGAGTAGCCCTCAGAAGGTAACCCCAAAAGAAACTTATGGGAAGCTAGCTAATTATGGTATTGCTACAAGGTCATTGGCCAACCTATTTTAAGTGCCAGGTCACAGCATGGCAAGAGGTAGAGGGTCCCTAAGACTCCTCAGGCTCCTCTCTTGGTCCCCACAACTGGCTTGGATGAAGTATCAGCGAGGATCCTAGAATGTCCCACAGGGGTTAAGACTCTGGTGATGGCCCCAACCAAGTAACTCATAAACACAGCCCCCAACCTTTCCAACTGGGTGGAAGGGAGCTGTCAATCATTGGGTGATGTTTAAAGCACCCGTAAGCATGGACTCCATGTCTGGGTGACATTGGACTACAGCTGGCATTGTACTTTGTTTTCTATTGCTGGGACAAACACCATGACCAAAAAGCAACTTGGGGAGCAAAGGGTTTATTTCATCTCACGGCCCATCATTGAGAGAAGTCAGGGCAGGAAGTGTGAACCATAAAGGAATGATCTTTGCTGGCTTGCTCCCCATGGCATGCTCGTCCTGCTTTCTTATATACCCAGGACCAACTGCCCAGGGATGGCACCACCCACAGTGGGCTGGACTATCTCACATCAATCAATAATAAAGAAGATGTTCAGGGGTTGTCGAGATGGCTCAGTGGTTAAGAGCACTGACTGCTCTTCCAAAGGTCCTGAGTTCAAATCCCAGCAACCACCCAAAATGAGATCTGACACCCTCTTCTGGTGTGTCTGAAGACAGCTACAGTGTACTTATTTACAGTAATAAATAAATCTTTGGGCGTGAGCAAGCAGGGACTGAGTGAGCAGGGCTGACCGGAGCGAGTGAGGTTGACTGGAATGAGTGAGGTTAACTGGAGCGAGCAGAGGTCCTAAATTCAATTCCCAACAACCACACGAAGGTTCACAACCATCTGTTCAGTTACAGTGTACTCATATACATACATAAATCTTTAAAAAAAAAAGTGTTCCGACACACCAGGCCTGGTCTACATAAAGACCTATTTCAAAACCAACAAGGAAGGAAATAAAGAAGGAAGAAGTTGCTCCTTCCTTCCTCAGGATCCAGTTAGCCTTCACTGTGCACTTAATGTCACAGCAGGCACTGACCAGGGCAGTAAGAGATCTGCATGGAAGAAACCTGATGTCTTTGCAATTTTAGTTCTAACAGGGAAACTGATAAGAAAGAAAGTAGATGAGGAAGATACAGAAGATGTGAGGTGGGGGTGGGGTATGTGGGGGGGAGAAGCCTGGATGGGACAGGGGTGGTCAGCCCTGAGGAAGTCACCCTTGCAAATGCCTGGGGGTGGGGACAGATGGTTCAGAGGCAGGATCTTGAGCCACAAGCCAGCCCTGCAGGAAGCTGCGGAGACAGCTGGAATGAACACAGTGTAGACCTTATAGCAGACTGGAGTAGGTGGGTGGGATTCTGGTTTCTGGTTGACACTGGGGTAACTAGGATGGCCACTGGGAAACCACCAAGAGGTCACATTATGTAGACCAAACTGGCCTCAAAATCAGAGATCTGCCTGTCTATTCCTCCTGAGTGCTGGGATAAAAGAAGTGTGAGCCCCACCTGGGGCTTGAGTAGTTCAAGAGAAGCCCCAGAATTGGATGATAAGCCAGATGTAGTGTGAGAGTGTAGAGCAGCCAAGGACAGACACAGTTAGCTATGACTTCCTCTGGGGGCCAGGAGTTAGCTTTGAAGAGAGGTTTCCCTCCTGACAAATTATCTTGGCAAGAAATACTTTTGCACCTACGAGCCTATTTTCAGGAAGTGGCTAAGGGATATGGGAGACATGTTGCTCCTCTTGGCTAGGTAGGTCCCAAAGAACCCCATCCTCTTGCCCCACCACCCCCATACCCATCCCTTCCCTATATGCTAGGTCAGTTGCCCACTGTCCTGAAGACCACAAACTCACAGAAATTCCAGAAACCCTGAATCGTCACCAACTAGTGAAGCCGTTCCCCTAAGGGTATTGGCAAGACAGAAAATGCAGTAGGGCCTGTAGGGCTGACCTGACCAGGAGAGAAAGCCTCAGATCTGAGGTCCAGACCTCAGCCCTGATGGTTCAACCTGAGCAAGAATTCTTCTCTTTCATCTTTCATTCTTCTTCTCATCAACATGTAAAGTTGGCACCTGAGATTAGCCATCACAGCCTGTGTGCCTTTGGATCTGTGGTAAGGCAAGGAAAGCATCGTGACAGAAGCTTCTAGAGGCTCCTACTCACTGCTAGCTGCAAGGAAACAAGGAAAGAGCTGGGAAGACCTTTGGCTTTCCCAGTCTCCCTTTACAGCACACCCACAAAGACTTAACAGGTCCCAGCCTTTATTTTTATTTATTTATTTTTAATTAATTAATTAATTAATTGTTTTTTTTTTCAAGACAGGGTTTCTCTGTATAGCCCTGGCTGTCCTGGAACTCACTCTGTAGACAAGGCTGGCCTCGAACTCAGAAATCCGCCTGCCTCTGCCTCCCAAGTGAACCTTGCTATTTTTAAGGGCACAACTCAACGGCACCAAGTCCCCCACACTATGGTGCACCCAGCAAAGCCCTGTTAATGTTGCCTCCCCGCTTCCCTCCCTTCCACAGCCTCCTCCGCTCTGCATCCTGTGTCTATGGAGACGACTCCTTGGGTAACTCACACAAGTGAAACACTATGGTTTAAAGACAACATCTACGGAGAGCTTGCTTTGTGGGAGGTCAGGCGAGGGACCTGCCTCTCGAAATGTGTGTCCGGGGAAAGCAGGGTGTGGATTAAACTTTGCTGTGTTCAGGGACACAAAGTCTCAGGTCTTCCTGGTGAAGACACAGCCTTGTGCCTGCCTGCCCCTGCTGGTTGAGGTGTTGGGGGGGGGGGTTTGATATTCATGGCCAGCTTGGCCGGATGTAGAGTCACCTAGGAGACAAAGCTTGGGGTATGTCTGTGAGAGAGGTTCTAGATCCCATTGAATGAGATGAACCACCCCTAACTGTGGACAGCATCGTTCCATGGGCTGGGGTCCCTGTCCGAATAAAAGAAAGAAAAGATGAGTGCCACCCTCATCTCTCTTTGCCTCCTGACAGTGGCTGCAGTGTGACCTGCTCGCTGCCTCAAGCTTCTGCCATGACTTCTCCATCCACCACGATGGACTGTCCCTTAAGATGTGAACCCAAATACACCCATCCTTAACTTCTTACTGTCAGAGCAACGAGAAAGGTGACCAATACAAATAGGTGGAGAAACAGCAAACAGCCAGGTCTACAGGGACAAGCAAGTAGGTCCCAGCTCGGCCTCTGATGAGTGGCTTTGTGCCTTGGGCTCTCCCTCCTAAGAAGGCAAGAGTAGTATCTGCCTCCTGGGATCATCCTGTGGAGATATATATATATATATATATATATATATATATATATATATATATATATGGTGAATATTTACAGCTCTCGTTGCCATTGCTGTGGTAGCCCTGATGGGAGTGGGCAAGACTTCCAGGCCATACAATCATCCACAGATATTGGAGGAGAACAGGAGGAGGACCTTACAGGAGACACCTTCCCTGCCTTTCAACTCAAGGTTCTTCTACCTTTCTCGGAGATCTGTGATCCTGGCACCTTCTAGTTCAAAGCTCCAACATGCCTAAAACCCTTCTCTGGACTTGCTGCTTCACTCTGCAAGTTGGGAGAGAGATACAGTCTTACCTTCATCCACACCACCAGTCCTGCATCAGAATCTCATCCATGGGAGAGCTGCCCTGTGTAGATCACCACCAGGACAAAACCAAGTCCTGGCTAATTACCCAGGGTGTGACTGAGGACCAATAGCGTCCATATTCCTTATGAGCTGGTTAGAATGTAAACTCCAGGCCTACCCAGATATGCTGATTCAATATCCCTATCTTAACAAAACCCCAGGGGATTCATAAGTATATCAAAATTAGTGAGACCTAGAGCCTCAAGTTTGGTTCAGAAGATAAATCCAGCAGCCAACTGAACAGAGCTCTTAGTAGACTCCATCTGTGTGAGCTAGTTTCCCATTACTGTAACAAAATATCCAATTTTATAAATTATAAAGTTATAAGATTTTATAACCAACTTATAAAGAAGAAAGGGGCTGGAGAGATGGCTCAGCAGTTGGGGGGCAGCTGTTGTGCTTGCAAAGGATCAGGTTTGATTCCCAGCACCTGCATGGTGGCTCACAACCATCTATAACTCTAGTTCCAGGGGATCTGGTGCCCTCTTCTGGACTGTGTGGGTACCAGGCATGCATGTGTTGCACAGACATACATGCAAATAAAAACCTCAGACACATAAAATAAAGTAAATACATCCAAAACAAGATAAAAATCCTTAGGGAGAAAGGGAAGGGGAAGTGAAAGGGGAGGGAGGGAGACAGAAAGGGGAGAGAGAAAGACTAGCCAGGTGCATGATGCTATAGTAGGCCTGTAATCCCAGTGTCTGGGAGGCTGAGGTAGGAAGGTCTCAAACTCAAGGCCAGCCTTTGCAAGAAGCTCTCTCAACAAAAACAAGTGGAGTTTGCTTATGTTTATAGCTTCCGAGGTTTCCAGCCACAGTCAGTTGTCTCACTGCCAACTGTAGCCCAGGAAGCCTCTTACCTCACAGCAACCAGGAAGCAATGAGATAGAAGGCAAGACCAGCTCCTAGAACCTCTGGAAGGGCACAACCCAACAATCTCACTTCCTCCTACTGGCCCCTTTAAAAAAAAAAAATCCCTCTATCTTCCAGTAGCACAATGTGCAAGAAACTGAGTCTTTGCCTCAGAAGCTGTGGGGAGAAACACCAGAGCCAGAGGATGTCAGTGTTTGGGGTGGAGGAGTATAAAATCAGGACGTAGATTCAGAGTGACACTCTGGGCTGTACTGGTGCCTCAGTTGCTGGCAGACCTAGGCATACATAGCTTCATCTCGCTTGTTCCTTCACTTTTCTGTGGCTGTGATAAAATATGGGTGGAAAAAAAAGTTGAAATGGGCTTACGATTCCAGAAGGATGTGGACTTTATGGAGAAACGCCGGAAGCAGCAGCTGAGAGCTCACATTCTGAACCACAAACTTCAAGCAGAGAAGCCTACCCCCATTGACATACTTCCTCCAGCGAAGCCCTGCCTCCTAAACCTCCCCAAACTGGCAAGTGCTCAAATGCCAGCAGCGCCTACGGGGGACATTCTCAGTCCATCCGCTCTAGGGTTCCTGACATTTGCCACGCCCAGCGGCTTCCTGCCCGGGGAAGCAGGGAGAACCGCTGGGTTTATTTTAAACCTATAATTGAAGGTTGCTCGTTAACAACAAACTCCAAGCCGGGACTGCCAAAGTCAGTGTCCTAAATAAGGAACATGCAGTCGCTCCTTTCAGGGCAAGGAAGCTGAAGCCAAGTAGGGAAGTGACCTGCCAGGCTTTGACTGTGGACTGTCCTGAGTCCTGCCTACCTCTCACAGGAATTGACAACATGGTGAGGGCTGGACCTTAGGCTCTCAGATGAGGGGGAGTGAGGAATGTATAGCTGCTCATCAGCCCGGGCTTCCCACAAAGACCCCACAGAGCTCTCATAGTCCTACTATGCATGAAAAAAGTAGGGGTGTCAGGGAAATGGGAAGGGGGAGAAAAGGAGCAATGAAAACTAAATGCAGCCCTCCCGGGGGGGCGGGGGGGGGAGGTATTGCTTCCATGGCTTTAATTGTACTACTGCAGCTCTCTGTGAGTTCAGGACCAGCCATAGAGAATTCCAGAACATAGTGCTGTATATAGAGACCCTGTCTCAAAAAAAGCAAAACCGAACAAAGAAAGAAGCAGCGAACCCAAATACAGTTATCTAACTTTTCATGCAGTTTATTCACCCTGCAGAGTGCGATTCTTAGGTTGCCAGTCCAGTGAGCTGAAGAGGAATAAAACTTTTTCCTGTCAGAGCAAGGGTGAAGGAAAGTGACCCGCCAGGATCTGCCTTGTGAGGGTGAAACTGCCTATCAGACACACAGCCCAGGACGTGCTCGGTGTCAGGTGTCCAGGACAGGAGGGTGTGTGCCCGCCAAAAGGGCAGAGGCTGCAAATGAGGACACATGGCGCCTGTCAACTCTGGAGGCAGGTGTGATGTGCACCCCACCCCACCCCACCCCACCCCACCCCACCCCCGTTCTCCCCAATGCATCACAAGTGCCACACAATGGATGGTTTTTTAAAGCTCTGCAGTGATGGCTCACACCTGGTGGAACATCGGAAGCGTGTCTTTGGGGCTGGTGAGACGGCTCAGTGGTTAAGAGCACTGAGCTGCTCTTCCGGAGGTCATGAGTTCAAATCCCAGCAACCACATGGTGGCTCACAACCATCTGTAATGAGAAACACATTTTTTCTTGTTTTGTTTTTTAAAGATTTATTTTATTTATTATATGTAAGTACACTGTAGCTGTCTTCAGACACTCCAGAAGAGGGCGCCAGATCTCGTTACGGGTGTTTGTGAGCCACCATGTGGTTGCTGGGATTTGAACTCAGGACCTTCAGAAGAGCAGACAGTGCTCTTAACCGCTGAGCCATCTCCTCCAGCCCCCATGAGAAACAAATTTAAAGAACCTATGGGCCCAAGGGATCTGGGCCAGAGCAAGAGGGAGAGGGGAAGGGGAGAGAATGTTTAAAAAAAAAAAAGAAAGAAAGAAAAAAAGAAATGTGCCTCTGCCTTCCACACCCTCATCCAGACACCATAAGACAAGTTCCTCTGTTGCTTGTTGGAAATCCCATTTTGGACTGCAGATCCAGGATTTCAGGCAGCTAGGTTAAACACTTGTGGTACTGGAGCTTGGGAAAGTCTGCCAGCCACAATTCCAGAAGCTGTACACTGTCCAGGATTTTGCCTTCTCTCCACAGATATCTCTCTGTATCAAAAGCGATTGTCTCCACATTGGAAGATGATCAAGACTTCTCTATAAGACAGGACGATTGGTTAAGATCACTAGCTGCTCTTTCAGAAGACCAGGGTTCAATTCCCAGCATCCACATGGTGCCTCACAACCAAATGTAAGTCTAGTCCAAGGGGGTCAGATAACCTCATCTAGCATCCTTACCTGACCTCCAAAGGCACCAAGCATGCATTGACACACAGATACACATGCAGGGAATTACTCATCTGCTAACAGTAGTTGTCATTTTTATATAAATAGCATCATGTTTGCATAGACCTTGAGCACCTCTTCCCATAATTTCTATGTTTTTAGTTACTTAATGTGTGTGCACACTGAGGTCAGAGGACAACCTGCAAGAGTCGATTTCATCAAGTTGGTCTTAGAAATCTCAGTAGGAGGCACCTCTACCTGTTCCGAATACAAAGTAACGGCTGCTATGGGAATGATTGTTTAGTTACATTGTTTAAGGACTAATGACAAGGGAAATCATCCGCTGTATCTTCACACAGACAATGTTTTAAAATATTTTTTCCACCCACTGCTGCTTATATCTGGAGATGTGGAGCATAGGGACTCAGGACGGATACCCCACCCCACCATCTCCTTATCCTTCTGGAGAAAAGTTCCCAGCAACTGTGATGGGTTGCAACCTTGGTACTCACTTGGAGAGCTGGATCCTCCAGAATACTATCATGGCCCTCCCATCAGCCTGAAACTTTGGGCCACCCTGTCTCCTGACACCCACACGTCCCTCAGCCAGAGCTGGTGATGTAATGTATGGAACTTTGTTCAAACAGTGAGTAAAGAGTTTCCCCCTCTCTCTTCTCTAGAGACCTAGTTTTCAGCCAGGTGCGATCTCAGCTATGCAAGGATCTGAGGCAGGAGGATGGCTGCACTTCCGTGTCCTATTCGCGTGCTGCCGTCAGAAGGCGCTACCTGCAGTTAGGGTGAGCCTTTCCACTTCAAGCAATCAAGGAAATCTCGCCGTGGATCCCACCCCCCAGCAGCTTGCCTTCTGGTTGATCCTAGATCCAGTTAAATTGACAGCCAGAGGGAGTGCAGTTGGAATGGGGCAGTGCTCAGAGGAGCAAGGGCAAGCTCAAACTCATCGCTGCCTGGCTGAAAAACACAACGAAGAGGGCTAAGTCAACACATCAGCGGTGTAATTTGGGGCCTGGGAGAGATGAGGCTGTGATAAGCCGAAGAAGCCTACAGAGGACCTAGGCTGATGGATCACAAGATTGCACGTTCTGTCTTGTCGGAGGCTCCTAAATGAGCCTCGGTTAGCAAGTGAGGAAAATCCAAACCAGACCAGCTCTGACACAAATGAGAACATGTCAGCCTGGATCACGGGAGCCCAGACAGTGGCCTTATGTGCAGGCAGACTTAGGTACTCTGGGGCTAGCTCGGGAACCTAGCCAGTCTCCGACATTATCACATTGGTACGTCACCAAGCCTTAACCTCAATAGTCTTTCTATTAAGAGAAGGTTCCTGGGCCTTGGTCCTCAGAAGAATGGACCCAGGTCATGTTTCTAGCACTGGTCCACAGGAGGTGGTCCCCAGGAAGGTTATCATCAGGAGGGTGGTCCCCGGGAAAACTTGGCAGTGTAAACCAGAAAGGGGATGACTGTTCCCGGCAAGTCCTCTATGTGGCGCAACGGAAACCGAGGGAGCGCTTGAGAGCCACAGCCCGGCAGTGAGTCATGCAGGAGGTCAACTAGTTAAAATGTGGAGAGTTGGAAAGGAGGGAAGAGAAGGAAGAGGAAGAAGGAAGGGAGAAACAGAAAGTGGGGGAGGGAGAAGTCCTAGGAAGAGTCACTATACCTGGTAAAGGAGCAGCGGGAGCAGGGGGGGTGGGGGTGGGTGGAGTTCAGAGAAACGGGTAGGAATACCACTGCCCAAGGAAAGGGGGACAGTGTGTGTGGTACTTGTGCCAGCCTTCCAGGGTAGAGGCTGACACCAGGTGCCGGGAGGTGATGGGGGTGAAGAAATTAAGTGGGAAAGTTTGACAAGAAAAGGAGAGATTAGACTGTCATCTGAGGGGGAGGGGTGCAGAGGACGGGGGAGTCTTTGGAGACTAAAAGACTAAGAAGCACTTTGGAGGGGGCAGATTCAAGAGAACCAGAGAGGACAGAATTGTTACTAAGGCAAGAAGGAAAGGTCTATCAGCTGCTAAAGAAGAGAGGGAGGGAGGAACTCTGTAGAGTCGGTGGGAAGGAAAGCGGGTATCTGACTCCCTGAGATGGGGACCTGGGAAGAAAATGGGGGACCACAGAGGTCAGTGGTGATAGAAAGGACCATGGAAAAGTTCAGTTTGGTTCAGTGATGTGGGTGGTAGAGAAGTGGGTTAGGGACGAGTGCGAGACATGTGGTGCCAGGGAGGCAGGCCCTTGTAAAGCTGGAGGGACAGCAGATCTGGGTCATGACCTCGGAGGTGAGTATGAAAACCAGCTTAGCCTTGAGAAACGAAATGCAGATGTTTGCTACCTGTGCCAGGCACCGATCCTGTGTCCAGGGATGTAAGGGAGGGAAAGAAGCATGGTACCGGGGTGTGATGTGCCAGGAAGGGATTCGGACAGTCTGCCGGGCAGTGGCAGGAGGGACAGAAGGCCAGAGGACACAGCGGGGTCGAGCAGGTTCTTAGGAAACAAAACGAGAAGTAGACTAAGTAAAAATAGCCCAAGTCCAAATCCGAAGGCACCATCTGCAGGTCCCTCTTGGCAGCAGCACGGCCAGGGACTCTGGGGCGGTCCCACCACATGAAAAATCCTCATCCGATCAGCTGTAGCAGTCAGAGGCAGCGGCTGTGAAAATCCCAAGTGGGCTAGCTGCCTGCAAGGGGGTGGCCAGCCAGCCTCAAACTCTGAGAAGCTGCTGTGTGGGTCTCACCCCAGCCTTCCCTCAGAGGACTTGGAAGAGACGTCCTCACTCAGGGATACTCTATGGCAGGGGGACAACAGAGGCCCATTCCTTGCCTGCACAAAGCAGGAACAAAGTAGTCTTACTCTCCTGTCTTTGGGAAGTCATAGAGGCTGTGTGGAGAGGATTCTCTCTCTCTCTCTCTCTCTCTCTCTCTCTCTCTCTCTCTCTCTCTCTCTCTCTCTCTCACACACACACACACACACATACACACACCTCTGGAGTTCTGGGATTAAAGGTTCGTGCCACCACAACCAGCTACGGAGGAGGCCTGGAGGGAGTGGGAGTGAAAGACACCTGTCTCCTTCCCTGCCACCACCTGTCACTATGAAAGAACACCTGACTACCAGGACCTGACAGAGTGGGGCACCAGGACAAAGTGAGGCTGGTTCACATTCCAAAGAATCTAACGCAATCTCCATCAGGCAGGCCTCACTCCCGAGTCCTCCTCTGAGTCTGGCCTCTTCAAGGGAGACTGATTGACAGTTTAACTCTACTTCCCAAACCTGGCCCCACCCACCCTGCTTTCGGACAGACCCGATGCTCTTGGATGACCTGGGAGATTCCAATCAATGATGTGTGTGGGGCTCACAGAGCTCCAGGCTGTAGCTCTGGCCTTCCTTCCCAAGCCTCTAAGGTTGGTGGTCCTCTCTCTGTGGCCACACATTCGTCATCTGAGGAGCATCCAGATGCCCTGGTACAGTGATGATGTGGCCTCCCTCAGGCCAACTGAATCAGCAAGATCAATTTAAGGTCATCCTGGACCACAGCAATGAGAGCCTGTTTGTTTGTTTGTTTAAAAAAAAAAAAAGATAGTTACAAGAGTGATGTGTTTCTCTCTGGGATGTGTCAGATGTCAATTTTTCTTTTTCTAAAAGAGAACTGGGCAATGAGGAAGCCAGCGTTGCCACTTGTGTGGCTGCTGCTGTGACCCTGGATGCTGCCGTCCTCTGTCAGCTGTTTCTGGAACTGCACCCCATCCAATAGACGGTGGATCACAAGTCAGACTCCGAGTCGGAAGGTACCAACCAGAGTCCACGGATCACTGGCCAATGGGAGTCTGTTTTGTCTCCCCTCAATCCTCTACACCCTCACACCGTCTGCTGGGTCCTGAGTCTAATTCAAGTATTTCTTTGCTCATACATCTGAGTTGGGTCTCGCTGTATTGCCTCCTTTGGCCTCTAACTCCTGAGATCAAGCCATTACCTGGGACTTCCAGGGGCCCCACCCTGGCTTCTGAGTTTAATTTTTCTCTCGCACCAAAGAAACAGTTCAGAATCGTAAAAACAGAAGGGCTTTCTATATGCTCAAAAGTGTGGAAGGTGCAAATGTGTCAATTTGAATCTAAGATAAAGTGAACCATGAAGTTAGGAAAAGTGGGGTGCTGGCCGCCCCATTGGGCGGCCAGCACCCCACCTCCCCAGGGGTTCTTTCAGACTTTTTTTTAAAGCAGGCTCTTAAGCCAGCCCCGACATTCCAGAGTTTGCCTTAGACAGGGGTGGGATGACCGTGGGGGTGTGGGAAGAGCTGTTTCCAGGGGATTCGGGTGCTTGTAGATCACTGGAGATGTTGGTGATTTACTTTCCCGGTCTGTGACTGTGTATGACCAAGGTGAGCCTGTGCCACGCGTTGGGCGGCCAGTCTCCTGCCTCCACCCAAAGCTCCAAAAGTGCTCTTTCCATGAGTCCCACAGCGCCGCCACTGCACACACCTGTAAAGATGGAGCAAACGACTGCCTCCACCTTTGACCTCCCGAGGCCTGGCACCCAGCACGGTTCAGACGTGTCTGTAAGCCTTTCATGTCAGTTTATTTCCACCCAATTTGATTCAAAGCAATTCTATTCGAGTCACATCAGCACAATTCAAGTTCTTGGTGAGCACACACACACACACACACACACAGCCAGCTGGGAGAATCTACCTGCCTCCGGATAATTCCCATTTGCATGAAGCGTTTTACCCAGCTTGGGGGCCTGGCTCCCCTCCCATCCCCTCCAGGGTCTATGGACTGGGGAAAGGAAGGGGGGTGTCACTCAACCCTTTTTATGAGGCCTCCTGTAAGCCCAGCCTGTAGACACTCATCATTGAATATTTCTTCAAATGGTCACGGAAGCTAGCTTACTTCACACAGAATCCTGTCTCCTGCCATCTCTGTCATGAAGCCACAGAAGAGGCGGGACATGAGAGCCCGCTGACCCAAGTGGCCCTAGAGCTGGGCCTGAGGTTTCCCCATTCCTGGCTGCCGGGGCTCCTCCCTTCCTACACACTAGTTGTAAGAGATGCTGGGTTTCCTGGGAACACTCCACCCCGAGACAATACACAACAGCTGTTATTCATCAGCCAGAAAGCCCTAGTGACACAGCCATTTCCAGCGGCGGCTTCATAGAAGACCCACGTGAGGGGTCCAGTCAAGTGGTTGGTGCTGTCCTAAATTTCATAAACAGCAAACTGGTGCAGAGAAGACATCCAGGCCGCAGGGGCCGCTGGTCTAGGCAACTTCCGGAAGCAGCTGAAGCAGGCACATCTTGCACCCGAGACCACGGGATGGCCGAGCTGCAGGGTCTCCTCAGTGTGCCTCTCTCTTTCTACGCCTGAAAGAGCAAACAAAGGGAGATGACCTGAGACACCGCTAGATGTGTCCGCAGTCACTTCCCCTGGGTCTGAAGCTGGTGAGACAGGGCGATGGGGCCTCGGGCCATCTTATTATAAAGGCACCTTTATGCTGTGATGTAGCCAAACACTCCCCCCCCCCTCAAAGAGCCAGGAATTCTCCCCCACCACGCTCTTCCTCCTATGAAGAGTCAGATAAAAGGCTAAACTGGGAGTTCAAAGTTATTAAAATTGGCCCCAGAATCTGAGTCCCTCCCAGAAAGAAGGTCTAACAAGCTGGCCTCTTCACTGAAATTTCATCAGAGCTTCCTGCTTCAAGAGGGACACCGTGTGTAAAAAAAAAAAAAAAAAGTTCACCATGCTGCCGAGTAAGGCAGACAGACCACAGAGCACTCATCCGGAGAGGGAAAGAGCTTTGCCCCACAAACTAAACCAGCACCCGACCATTCTCATTCCCGAGTTCCTTCGGCATGTTTTGAGCACCCGCTGTTTCCATGTTTTGAGCGCCTGCTGTTTGCCAGACTCCAGAAGGGGAAACAAAACATGGACATGACCTCCACCGTCAATGGCAGCGTACACACCTTGAGAACTCCGTGTGAATGAACCTGTGCCCGGGATAGACACCTATGGTCATTACGAGGGGAGTCCAAGATAGCTCCTTTACAAAGTGGTGAGGGGGGCTAGGGAGATGGCTCAGGGCATAGAAGGCTTGCCAAGCAAGTGTGAGGACCAGGATTTGCACCCCTAGAACCCACGAAATGCTGGGTGGACTTAGAAGTGGGGAGAATGGCAATCAGGAAGGTGGGTCAAGTCTCTGACAATGACTTGGAAGCCATGACTGGAAACCCCCCCTCACCACTGGAGAACCCTGGCCTCTGGCACATACTTTATAAGCATGCAGGAACCCGGTGCAACCATGCACGTTTGTGAGTGTCCAGCATTAGGCAGTGTGGCTGGCTACATGCACAAGAGCAAGACGTGAAAATAGCATGCCTGGAGATAGATGGAGCGAGGGAGGACGAGAGGAGCAAGCCTTTTAAATAGGACGTGATATGTATGGAGAAACATGCCAAAGTGCTTTTGGTGGCAGACAACACATGATCACTGCTTATACTGGGAGGAAACAAAGTTACTTGAGGGTCAGGCATTCTGATCAGATTTTTTTTTTATTGGTCATGCTGCATTTTTTTTTAATTTGTTATATGTAAGTACACTGTAGCTGCCTTCAGACACTCCAGAAGAGGGCGTCAGATCTCATTACAGATGGCTGTGAGCCACCATGTGGTTGCTGGGATTCGAACTCAGGACCTTCAGAAAAGCAGTCAGTGTTCTTAACCGCTGAGCCATCTCTCTAGCCCCGTGCTGCATTTTTTAATAAGTGAGATAAGCTAAGAGATTTAGAAATCTCCATTTGATTAACTAGTAAGTCTAGATGCCCTTATCTGTCGTTGACAGGTAAAGAAATAGGCAAGCCAAGTCAAGGGATCAGAGGAAGGTTGCGCAGGCAGTAAGTGCGTAGATGGATTCAGGTGAGGGTTCATCCTGTGTTCTGAGCCATCTTATGGTTCTGTCAACCAAAGAGTAGAAACGACTGTTCCGTTCATCGCATGCCATCAGGACATAAAATAAGGCCCCGTGGCAGGCAAAGCGAAGGGGAGGCCGGCTTTCTTTGCTAAGCTTGCTTCTGTCGGGGGAGACAAAAACAAGTTTAGAGAGTATTCGCTGAGTGTGGTTGGTGACTCTATGGGAGGGCCCATGTGGGAGCATATTTATTACAGCGTTCATCTTCCTACTGACAAACCGTCCAAGAGCATTTCACAGAGGTCTTGGTAAAGAAGTCTTTTCCATTCTGCTGCGATGTGGAACTTGAAGCGGGGGTGCCATCACAGGCATGCTGCACCAAGGGTCAACCCGAGTAAATAGGGTGTTCAGGAGTGAAGTCTTCCCAGGCTTCTCTGGCTTTCAGGCAATACCAGGGGGCTGGGAGGGAGGCTCCGAGAACGGGTAGTTCGGTCACCGCCATACCCTCCAGGGCCAGCAGAGGGCAGCAAAAACACACCCGTGCAGATTGGCTTCAAGGTAGCTCCTAAAATGCTTTTAAATTATTTAACTTTATTATTACTACTGTGTGCGCATCATAGTGTGTATACGATCAGAGGACAACGTTGTGAGGTCAGCTTTTCCTTCCACGGTGTGGGTTCCCCGGATCCAGTTCAGGTTGTCAGGCTTGGTGGCAAATGCCTTTACCTGCTGAGCTATTCTGCCTGCCCGGCTCTATTTTATCATTACAAAGATCCCTGCAGTGGGGGACATAATCTCCTTAAAGTTACGAAGAAATCAAACAAACAAAATTCTCCACAGGTGAAAGTAAATATCTCCAATAAGAAAATTTTATATGCATTTGAAATGTATTCATTTTCTTCATGATTTTTAAAATTCACTTAAAATTTATGGTGTGTGTGTGTGTGTGTGTGTGTGTGTGTGTGTGTGTGTGTAGGCAGCTATATGGAGGTCAGAGGTTAAATTTTACAGAGTTGGCTCTCTGCTTCTCTTTGGTTTCTGGCTTGTGCAGCACATACTTTTATCCACTGAGCCATTTCACTGGCCCTACTTGGGTTTTCAGAGACCAGGACTCACTCTGTAGCCCATGCAGGCAAGCCTCCTGCCTCAGCCTTCTGATTACTAGGATTCTGAGAGCATCCATGACTAGCTGGTACTTAGTTTTGGTTTTTTGTTTGTTTGTTTGTTTGTTTTTTATTTTGGTTTTTCGAGACAGGGTTTCTCTGTATAGCCCTGGCTGTCCTGGAACTCACTTTGTAGACCAGGCTGGCCTCAAACTCAGAAATCCGCCTGCCTCTGCCTCCCGAGTACTGGGATTAAAGGCGTGCGCCACCACGCCCGGCTCAGTACTTAGTTTTAATTATTAATAACATCAGCTGTTGACTCTCGGTGGCAGTGATTGCTCTGGTCGAAGGGTCTAAACTTCTTCAGAGACTTTTCCAGGTCTCTCTCCTTCTATTGCAGTCATAGCTGGCGGGCAGCTTGTGTTGTCTGTGAGAGGCAAATGATTTTGCCTGGCACCATTTGGTACCGCCTGGTCATTATACATGTAAGAAAGAATCTGTGGTTACAAGTCTTTCATATTGAAGCTACAGCTGTCATGTTTTCAGGCCTTTTACAGATCCACGCGATAGAATCTCACAGGAAACGTTTACCAGCAATACTGTGCACTTGGCCGCCATTCCTTCTTGCTTTGTCCCTCACAGACATCAGCTGAGCTGCAGTCTTTGACTCCAGATGCCACCGGCTCTTTGCACAAACTCAAGGTGAGGCAGCTTGAGGTGTAGCCTGTGACCCAACAAACACCTCTTTGGGTTTTCAGTAGATAGTGACCAGGAGGTAATTTTGTTCTGGAGGGGCCAGGGAAGAGGAGCCTCGATACTGTCTGGAAGGCAGCCAAGTTCCATGACTGCTTGGGACACACACACACAAACCTGTGTTCCAATTGCAGGTTTTTTTTTTTGTTGTTGTTGTTGTTGTTGTTGTTTTGTAGCTTAAGAGTGGAAGATTTTTTGCTTTTTTTTTTAAATCAACTTATCTTGTACTTATTAATTCCCTTATTTGCAAATGTATCAGTGTGACTGTGTAAAGAATTCCTATCATCCGACACCTACCATTCAGGAACTGTTTCAAGACTCAGTCTGGTGACTTGGTTTTGGCTGGGCTAGGTGTACCGTGTGGGGCCATGTGTGTCTGAGGCAACTGATCCCTAGTCTTTCAGCAGTTCTGGTCCTAAAGCTCACATTTATTTCATAAGAGTGAAATAACGTAAGGACCAGGGAGTAAGAAGCCCACAAAGTAAGTTGTGTGATGCATACGGCCAGGGAAGCATCCCGAGGTAAACCGCTAAGGCCCCACTGCTGGAGTTGAGTGTGGGGACTGGAAGATGGAGAGAGGCCGGAGAGGCTGTGAGAGCATGGCAGGGATGCTCTAACCTAGACCCTGGTGGACCCTGCAGGCCACAGTGCAGCACCACATCCTCGTGAGTGCCAGTGGAAAGGAAATCCTCAGATATTCAGCAGGGCAGAGACAATGTCCTGACTTGGGTGGAACAGGAACGTACGCAGCACTGAACATGGAGGCTGAACCTCATGCTCTGAGCTCAGAGCAGAGGGGAGAATGGGGCGTTCAAAGTTCACAGTGAGAAAGCTGGGCCCTATAAAATACCCGTAGGGCCTTCTGTGAAGAGTTACCCGACCTTCCAACAGGAAGTGCGACAACACACTGTAAGCATTGCTTTTTTTTTTTTTTTTTTTTTAAAAAAAACAGGAAAGCTTTCAGGATCACACTCATCTTTGGAGGCCCAGATAAATTCAACATTCATATTTATTGCTTTCATTATAAAATATAAGCACTTTACAAACATTTTGAAAAGGGAAAAAAAACACCCCACCACCCTTGCTCAAAGACTGCGTCTGCATTTTGGTTACATGTTGCTTTAGATTTAGCATTTAAAGGTTAATCTCAACACTGTTTTAAGTTAATTTAACACTGTTCTAAGTGTTTAGTAAAAAAAAACCATAGAAATACTGGTTCGTACAGACCTCGGTTTTTCTAACTCTCCAGAGCATGTTTTTCTTTCACAGAAAAGACTGAGAGCATTAGTGATAAGAACCACATTCTCCAGGTTTGCAGCCTCTAGACGAGTGGCCTTTCTGCGACGCACATCAACAGCATGACTTCGCAGAGCAGAGCTTGGAGAGAGATCTAGGTTCAACTGCCTCAGCTGATGGAACAGTCAACTAGCTGTTTCATGTTATACGTGTGTGTGTGTGTGTGTGTGTGTGTGTGTGTGTGTGTGTGTGTGTGTGTGTGATTACTGGAAACCCAAACTCTTATTATCAGTGGGAACAGGAGGAGGGAAGGTCTTTGAAGCCTCATGTGTCTTTTGTGACCATGATCTGCAAAGTCAGCAGCCCAGCAGCACATGTGAAATGTGTGTGTGATGTATCAGGGGATGGGGATGGAGCCCAGGTCCACACACTTCCTGAACAAGCTCTCTGCGACTGAGCTCTACCCGCAGCTCTCTTTGAACAGAGTCTCATTTCATTGTCCAGGCTGGTCTTAAATTCATTCTGCAGCTCACGCAGGCCTACTAGTCATGACCCTCCTGCCTCAGCCTCCCAAGTAGCTGGGATTAAAGGCTTACATTATCACGTTTAGAATGAAATTCTTTTGTTAGTCACCTTGATTCTACGACATGACTTTGTTATCTGAAATGGCAATATTTTCAAATGTAGCGCATACTACCTTTTAAAAACATAATTCTGAGCAAAATGATGATCTGCAATTCCTTTTTAGACAGGATCTCACTACACAGACCAGATCTCTCAAGAGATCTGCCTATCTCCCAAGTGCTGGGGTTAAAGGTGTGCACCACCGTACCTGGACTAGTTTTTTTTTTTTTTTTTTTCCTGTTTAGTATTTTAAGATGTCTTTGTGTGTCTCATCTCTCAGGATCAACCAGTGACTCGGCTGGTACTCGAGAAAGTTTGTATATAGCCGAGATGATGCTTTCCCCATGAGCTGTTAACAGTGGGCTGCATCTTGAGAACAGGAAGGAGTGCTAGGCTCACCGGATTTAGCACGGTCATCTTGACACCCATGTGGAAAGTGTATCAACGTTGCACGAGAATTACTGGTTCATTACCTCTACTTTCACTGAATAGACACAAAAGATACCCAAACAACATCACCGTGAAGACCCTCACACTGTAAAGCTCCCTAATAAATGAGCCTGCCTGAGCCGCCCTGCAAGAAACCACACGTGGGGGAAGTGCTAAGTTAGAATAGCAGCTCCAGCTGAAGCGAACAGAGAAGAAAGCACAGAGACCCGAAATTTAATGTTAATTTGAAGCAGAGCTAAGACCAGCTGTCACTCATTAATAATGGCGGGATAAAAGGGAGTCGTGGTGTCAATAAGTGACACCAGAGCTGGACGGAGGGCCTCAGAGGACAGTAAACTTGTATTGGCGGGGGTGGGGGGTGGGAGGGGGAGAAAGATTAACATGTCATAGGCAGTTAGAATGGCTATGAAGGAAATCATTTACATCAGAGAACCAAGGACTGGAGTAAGCACGGCAGAGTGGTGAGAGGAGCCGGAGCTAGCCAGGGCCAGTATCACCATCTCTGGCGTGGACTTAGGGCTCATGGAAGCCAAGGAACTAAGTGAAAATGGCCACACAATCCTAGGAGAGCAGGCTTGGCCAGCCAGGGCGAAATCAAAAGAAACATGAAAGACCACGAGCCTGGCGAGGGGAGCCGAGGAGCACAGAGGACACTGACAAAAGAGAAGCAGACACAGAGGCTGGAGGATCTGTAGGACTTAAGACCAGGCTTTCAAGAAGTAGACCAAGTACCAGTGATGGAGAGGATGGGGGAGAGGAAGGGTTCAGCCACAAGGCTCAGCAGCTATGTGCTGTGTCCCGGTGTTGGTCGGGACAAGTGCTCCGTCAGAACTATCCGTGAAACCCTACCTAGGCCAGCAGACCATGTGTAGAGAGCAGCATGGGGGCCACGGGGTCACTATTCTCTGAGGCTCCCGAGATGCAAGGACTTCTAAGTGAGGTTTCAGCACAAAGCCAGTGTGTGCTATGGGTGAACATCAGCTAAAGGAGCCAAGAATGTTCTCATGCTGACGCTAGTGACCCTTGGCCTCAACTTCAAACAAAGTAGCCCGAAGCCTGAAGGTCTCGTTCCCTGCACTGTAGCTCTTAACCTGGAGGCTGGACAAACACGTAACAGTGTGAGTCTATTAGGGAAAGAACAGATTAGGAACAGGACCACCCTAAAGCAAACACAGGCAACCCTAACAGGCTGCACAGGAGATTCAAGGTGATAGCATCCTGTCCTCCTGGGTACAGGAGCTGAATGCTTTAAACCCCCCACAGGGACAACAGCAAAGAGTGTTAGGAACTCGATCAATTCAGAGTGGCTGGAAAGATGGCTGCCCTTGCCGAGAACCCAGGTTTTCTCAACACCCACATAGCAACTCACAACTGTCTCCAACTCCAGTGAATCTGATGCCTTTTCCTGCCCTGTAGGGATTACATGCACAGAAAGGCAGTCAGGGAGATGGACAGACAGACAGACACACACACACAGGCAAAACACCCAGATACATAAAAAGAAAATTTAAAGTTAAAAGAAAAACTCACTCATTAGAGTATTTATGAATGTAGCTTGACTCTGGACTCTTTTAACCATCCAATACAGGAAGGCCCTGGCAACCATTAGGGTTCACGCAGTCCTGAAGATTTCCACCAGAACAACAGGAGAGCCTACTATGAGGAACACATGCTCATCAAACCCTAACACCTCCGTGTTCACGGCGGCCACTGAGCACACGAGGGGGTGTTGCAGAGCCCTGAAGCTATGTGCACAGCCGATGGCTGTCTGTAAATGAACGCAGAGCAAGTTTGATAATCCTCCTCTGACTGACACCTTTATTTCTGGGTGCTGAGAACTGAACTCAGTCCTGTACGCTATGGCTCGTGCTCTATATACTCTGTATAGACCATTCTTCAGTACTTCTCAGCCTCCTGTCTAAAATGCCTTCAGACTTCAAGAACCTCCTTCAACAAATTTAAGCTCTGGATGGCTGGTTAGTTTGATTTCTGAAAAAGTTTCCTGGTTTTTTGTTTGTTTGTTTGTTTGTTTGTTTGAGACAGGGTTTCTGTGTAGCTCTGGCTGTCTTAGAACTCACTCTGTAGACCAGGTTGGCCTCAAACTCACATAGACCAACCTGCCTTGCCTCCTAAGTGCCAGGATTAAAGGCCTGTGCCACCACTGCCAGGTGCTGAAAGGAATTCTGAGAGGTAAGTAAGTTCACAGTTTTCTGAAGGCCAACAACTTCACTGGAAATAGAACCGCTTTAAACATGCTTACAAAGAGCCACCAGCTTGTAAGCTGACGAAGACCTGCCCTGCCAGCCTTCTCCCTCTGTTCATTACTAACCCACCAGGCTAGGCACACTGCGTGCCCTTCCTACCTTTTTCCTTCTTGTACTGGGGACTGAGCCTAGCGCCTCACCCACGCTAATCACCCACACACCCTTAGCACTTTTACTCTTCTTCCAAGAAAGAACTGTCCTTGTATAGTTAGTGGACTGTATTTCTTCTCATCCACATCCACGTAGCACCCTGTCGCCCCTCCCTGTACTTCGTGGGCAGTGTAACAGTACCACACATTCCCAGGAGGAGCCACCAGTCACGGGTGGTTGTGTAAAAGACACAGTGCATGCACCTGACTCCAGAAACACCTAACCACCCAGGGGGCAGAAGGCAACCCATCATAGAAAAGACCAAAGTTGCCTCTAACTGCGACCCTGGTATCTGAACTCTGGCCCTATGTGCCCCCCCTCCCCTTTTCTAAGTACACAGCCATTTTGAAACACCTCTTGACCTCTGACTAGAGGTCTATAGTTAACAGAACCAAACAATTATAAAAGCAGAATTTCACATTCTCACTCAGCATATGAAGAACCTGACTGTGGATAAACTTTTCACTAGTGGCCATAGCTTTAGACCTAGGTGCCTTCTAGTTTTCAAGGGGACAGATCACATCTCACCAGCTTTTCATTCAGCTTCATGGCTAATGAGTTCAATACTAGGAATTTTTATTCATCTTACAAGGAATTATTTTAACCCTATATATATGAAGTGCTATTCTGAACCACCCAATATGGGTGTTAGGAACTGACTCGGGTCCTCTCCAAGAGCACTACACACTCTTAACCACTGAGTCCTCTCTTCAGCCCCACCTAAGTATTTATGAACCACGCCAGTCACCCGGCAAGAATGACAAGTAAAATGAGCCTGCATTTTCTTATGAGGGTGTGTGAAGGCCAGAGGACGACCTTGGGTATCAACCTTAGGAATACTGACCTCCACCTTTGAGGCAGGGCTGGCCAGCAAGTCCAGGGAGGCTTCTGTCCCCTCTACTTCCCCTGCACACGGGTTCTGGAGACCAGCCCCAAATCCTCACACTTGCAAGGACATTGTGAGCTGAGCTACACTCCCAGTCCTTGTCTTTTTTATTATATTTTATTTTGTCATGCTTAGTTGTTATCTTTTAAGGATTAATTTATTTATATGAGTACACTGTAGCTGTCTTCAGACACACCAGAAGAGGGCATCAGATTCTTTTATAGACAGTTGTGAGCCACCATGTGGTTGCTGGGAATTGAACTCAGGACTTTTGGAAGAGCAGTCGGTGCTCTTAACCACTGAGCCATCTCTCCAGCCTCCCCCCCCCCCGCCCCCCCGTCCCAAGTTCTTGTCTTTTTTCTTGAACTCACTATATTCCAGGACCTCACTATGTAGTCCTGGCTGGTCTAGAACACGCCAAGTAGAGCAGGCTAACCTCAAACTAAGACCCACCTGCCTTGCCCTGTTGCTTCTTTAGGTAGGAACAGGTTTCAACCTAAGTGTGACAAGACTGTACACAAGACTTAGGGCTCACAATGGGGCAGAGGGAGATATGCTAATGGGAGGACAAACTGTCCCGGCCACCTACAGAAGTCTATCTAGGGGAAAGCCCAGGCACGAATTCCCTGTGCCTTCAGCACCAGAGAGCTATACTCTGGGCTTTCCAGATGCACTGGAGTTTCTTTGTGATGTCTTACTGTGCCTAAAGAAAACCCAAACTGAATAGAAACTAGATCAGAAGTCTTGTAACTCCAGACCTGAACCAACCCCAATCTACCTGTATAATATACTCCATCTCTAACATGAATATGGGTATTTCAGCTTAAACAAAAAATCCAATCAAACAATCCAAACATACTGGCTTCTGTTTTTGAAATGGGAACTTATGATGTTGCCAGGCTGATCTGTCTGTCTCATGCTCCTTCTACCTCAACCTTCCCAGGGCTGGGATTACAGGCGTGAACCACCACACAGTGCCACATGTTTGTAAAGAACATGGCTGTTCTGGTCTACAGAGTGAGTTCCAGGACAGCCAGGGCACACAGAGAAACCCTGTCTCGAAAAACAAAACAAACAAACAAACAAACAAAAAAAAGAAAGTGCATACTGCTGCACCTGCATTAAAAAAAAAAAAGAACATGGCTGTTTTAACAGGGAGACATATAACATATTATTTAATGAAGATTAAATGGGGTATTGTGGTTAACTAAGTAATAAAAATTAAATCTATTCGAGTAATTCTATACACACACACACACACACACACACACACAGCTAAGTACAGAGATGCACAATGCATTTTTCAGTGCCCATGAGCTAGGTGGTAAGTGTGTTCAACATGTGCATGGTACAAGCAATCTCTATATTCAATACCAATACCATCTCTATTTTATAGCTGCTGGATTCTAGAAAATAAAGATTTGTAAGCTGCCTAAATGCTTGGTTTTATAAAATTTCTGAAATGATGTGAAAGGAAAACACACTAAGGTTTTTGTTTGTTTTTTAAAAGCCACATCTGACAGGCTTCGAGTCACTTCAATTCAGTGGCTCTTTTCCACATACAGAGTGAAGACAGCACACCTGCCCCAGGGAGCCATTGTAAGGGTTCATAAATAGGAGGGCCCCGCAGAACACAGCTGAGGACACACGGTTAATAAGCCAGCTTCCTTTCCCACTTTCTTACAAGGCAACGGCAGGCTCTCCAGCCTCAGTGCGTGTTCCCACACAATTCTAAAATCCAGAAAGACTCTCAGCACTTCAGAGATAATCACAGTCTAGGTTTTGTGTAAAGGAAAAAGGGACAGAACCAAGCAGACATCAACACAATTAATGCCCTGAACCAACTATTGCTTAGCGATCTGCAACGGCCGAGTCCTGTGGACCTTAGCAAGTACTCTGCAGAGGCGAAACCCCTCATCTCTCATCACAAGCACACTGCTAACAAGAAATGAGCATCAGCTGTTCCTCTCTGAACCGAGTAAGGAAGGATTTACTTAAGAAACACAGGCTAAGTTTACTGACCAGTAAATATGGCTGCAGATGCTACCCAACACCATGTAAGTTAAGTACCTCAACTCTATCTAGAAACGGTTCTAATTTAAGCTAACAATTTTGGAGCTCAAAGAAAAATCAAGGATCTCATCTATCAAAGTCTTGATGAGGGCATATACATTGTTCTGAGTTAAACTGTCATGATTTCACACCATACTGAAGGAATTCAAGACCATGCTGAGCAAGGTTGTAAGACCCCAAATAAACACAAACAAAAGTTGTGGGTCAAACGCACCCCCAAGCTCACCGTCCTCTTTACCAAGAGCAGGAGGCCTCTGCACAATGCAGGAAGGGCGGAACCACACCTCCACCTCCACTCTCAGTCAGCACGACTGTTTCAGTGTTCCAGCGCTCACCGCTCTGAGGAGGATGCCAGGCTGACACCTACTAAGTCCCACTTTCTGACGTCACTGCTGCTTCTCATTTCTACCGGATTCTTCCCCCTTAGCCTTTTATACTGCGTCTCACTTCTCCTTCCCAAACCTCAGGCAAAGCTCTAGTGGACAGTTATCAGTTCAAACTCCCTTACTAGGTACAGCACATGATCCAAATGATGAAGCTATACAACCAGGGTGAGGTCCGTGCTTTAGGATCCACTCTTCTCCAATGTCTAGGTGACAGAGTTTGATACACATGATCCTTAAATTCACTGGACAGATTGTAAAACCAATTGTTCAAAAGATAAATTCTGAAAACAATGTTCATGATGTAAATGACTATATTGAAACAAAGAAAAGCTTCATCCAAGTATTTACATTAAAAAAAAAAGACATTTAAAAGTAGACTACTTATTAAGTGTGCTTGAACAAACCATGTGTGGAATTGAATTCCATTCATTATGGAGTTAGTTTCTGCTAAATACTTACTGATGCTATAGTAGACGCCTGGCACCTGAAGACTCAAGTTTTCAACTGTTCCCAGTCTACACTAAAAAGGAATACATTCTACACTCCTGAGGCTCTAAGCTGGACCTCAGAAACAAAGAGCGGGAATATAAGGCAGTTACTCAGGGATGACGACGTAGTAGCTTTTAAGTGTAGTTCCTGCAACTCCCCATGTTTTATCGGGTTTTTAGTTAAACACTATGGGCCATTTAAAGGTTTTAATTACTTATACCTTACTGTAGTATGTTACAGTAGTTTACCAAATTCAGATTAATCAGAGGTTTTGGAAAATGTTTTTTGAGAATGAGAAGGGACCCCTATATTACATCAAGTAAAAAACCATACAGTTCTGCAGGCCTCAAAATAAACAGATTATACAGCTCAATTAAAAACCACACACATTATATTACATACAAAGTTTACAGTCCAGAAATGCAAATACAGGCAATTTTACATTTCACCCCCTTTTGCAAAGTGATTAACAATTACAGGAGACACAGAAGACCTTCAATCATTATTGGCTTTGGCTTACACGTTAAACAGCTTATAAGTTTTGTTTCTGTGTGTGTTTTATTTTGTAGCTTTCCTTTAGGTGTGTGTGGAAGGGATTGGACCACACGAAAACTAGAATTAAAAAGGTCAGGAATAGAAGAGCTACTGAAATGACCACTTCCTTATAACACACACAGGGAGAATATGGCTTCAAAGACAGAGGGGGGGAAGCCTCTTACCCAGTCACATTCAGGGTCACTTTAACCTCTAGTAAGCGTGACAACAACGCCAAGTTAATCACTAGGTCAGTTTATCAAACCCAACTTCATTTTGGTCTTGAAATCTTAAGTGCTTGGATTTTGGGAATTTTTCATATTAATAAAGGCAAAAAAGTAGGTCAACATTCAAAACTCCCCCAAAGATAGGGTCAAAGGATAGACCTTGTAACTACTTTAAAGCTTTCCAATTAAGATTTCTGGAGATCAGGATTAATTAAAATGTATTCCTGCTCCTAAAATGTGATCCCTTGGATTATAATTATAGACCATGACAATTTTTTCTTAAAATTCTTTCTACTAAGAACAAAATGTCTGCTTCAAGCCAACAACAAACAAGCAAAGAAAAGAGGCCACCCTAGAGGCTCCCAGGTCACCCCAGAGGCTCCCAGGCCACGTGGACAATGGACAACACAACAGTCCAGTTTTCACAGACACACCATTCTCTGTTAAAGAAGCAAAGCAAACCAAAGCAGGCACGGAATGAAGACGTATGTACTAGTGTCAGTACAATTGTCAGGCTTCACTGTTTTGTTGCGAGTGACTCCATTGGTCAGTTCCCGAAGGGTGCACACAGCAGACAGCGGAAACTCCCAGCATGCCTCTGATGCTCCCAGCAGCCAACCGTGCTGTGCAGTTAGATACAAGCTGTGACAGAAGCAAGAAGGCCAGCTTGTGCCCTCAGTTTGGATTTGATCAATTCCAAGAAATAAAAAAATTACTTCCTCAAGACAATTCACCTAAAACCACACTGGGAAAAAAATATTAATTGAACTTGGGGTCAAAACTGGAAACTAGCACAGGGGAAGCAGTGAGCGCGTTTTGCTGAGTATGCTAAAGGTATGTTTCAGGTAGTTTAACATTGATTCTGGTAAGACAACTGCTCACAGACATCCACACCCACACAGTTTAATGGTTTAAAAAAAAACACCCAAATTTGTTACTTTAGAAAACCAATGCAGTGCATTTTCAGCAATCGTGTGGCCAGACTCCGACTGCTCGGTCCACACATAAGCAGCAGCTGCCGTCTATGGTGGCATGGCCTCTGCACTCATTCCCAGGAGGCCAAGAACACGAGGGCAGGGCAAGCACAGACTGGACTGCGGCACACACAACATTTACTCATCAGACCCAGCCGATCGCTTCTGCGCCCGCTTCCGGGGCTGCCTTCTGGGAGAAGCTTTATCTGAAAAAAAAAAAAAAAAAAAAGAAGAAGCAAGTTAAAGCTAACTAATGAAAGACAGGTCTGCCTCTTGGGCAGCCCTAAACTCAACACACACACCTACCCCCCCACACACACACATCTCTCATACACCCCATAACAAATGCCTCTTACCTAGCTCTTGGTTTTTAAAAGAACTTTAAAGATATGCCCAAGGTAATACCAATTAAAATAACATTTTCATATCTAACATAGGAAATGACTGGACAATGGTTGCTGTATTGCTGCAGATGCCACACATATCCAATAACATGCTTACAAGTGCACAAGTAAGAATTCTGAAATGCTTTAAAAGACCCAGGCATAGAGGTCTACATCCCAGCACTTGGGAGATGGAAGCAGGAGGATTAGAAGGTCAAACCTAGCAAGGACTTCTGCAAGGCTCTTCTTCAAAAACAATCACAAGATTTAAAAGATATGGCACAAGTGGAGAGTATGTATGTTCAGCACAAACACAAAATTTAGTCTTTGCGGGTGCATTAAGTTTTGGCAACTATACAAACTTAACTGGAAGAAGCAAACCAAGGCCATTAGTCCCTCAGTACTAAACCCACTCCAGTACACAGCACCCCCCCCTTAACAAGTTAACAGAAATATATGTGATGCCCAGTTTCTTCTATCTTATAAAAGAAATAATCTATATGTTTCTTTTAGAAACAGAGGGCCGAGACAGGCATGGTGGTACATGCTTGTACTCTTAGCCAAGTAAGCTATTATTTTTCAAAAATAAAAATAACACAGAAAACATATACAGCCTGGTGTTGTGTGCTAACTGCTGAGGCAGTAGAATCATCTGAATCCATGTATAAGGCCAGGTTGGGCACCATATAAAAGGTCCTGTTATCCCCTGTCACCACCAAATGATTTCGGCATATTAAAAAAAGTAAAAACTTGGGGCTGGTGAGATGGCTCAGAGGGTAAGAGCACCCGACTGCTCTTCCGAAGGTGATAAGTTCAAATCCCAGCATCCACATGGTGGCTCACAACCATCCGTAATGAGATCTGGCGCCCTCTTCTGGAGGGTCTGAAGACAGCTACAGTGTACTTACATATTATAAATAAAATAAATCTTAAAAAAAAAAAAAAAGTAAAAACTGGAAAAAGATACTTTTACCAAGGTGTGAGGTCTATTTATAAGCATTTTATGAAATGAAAATGAATATGCCAAAAAAGAAGGAAAATGAATATGCCTAACATTCCTTTTCCTAAAAAACACTAAGGATGCTCTCATGTCTGCATACATGTCTCCAGTTGAACAATTTCCAAAAAATTTTTTTTAAATAAGTAAGCTAAATATATAACCTCTGAAGATTCAGGAAGTACCACCCAAGCCATCACTGTGAGCAATAGGGATGATGTGACTACTGAAGCCCAGCAATCCAGCCACCTGCAGCATGGTGGTTTCATGAAGGGTCTCGGGAAGACTTCTGATGCCCGTTTAAATTCCACTCAAAAGAGCCACTTGAGCTAACCATCACAACAGTGGCTCAGGTTAGGCGGTAGACAGGCGAGAGCAGTCTTTAAGACTCTACAGTCATTTGTTTTGGGGGAAAATAGTTTCAAATACCATAACAGCAGAAAAAAGCATGGTGTTTAAACAAAAAGTAATCACATATGTGTATCATGACTTTCTCAGCTATCAAAGACAAACATTTACTATTACTGCCTATTCAGGGTGGGTGGAGCCAAACAAAACCTAAGGAAGAAACGTAACTCAAACTACCTAAAGTAAAAATACTTTATCTTTCCAGAGTAAACTTTAAACTCTAGGTGGAGAAAAAGAATCATGAATGAAAAAAACCCCCTCATATCATACACCAGAAAACAGACAGAGTGCCTCCACCACCCATTTATAACACGCTAAGCAAAACCAAGCCATCCCACCATGGGAAAACTGCTACAGTGTGATTCTCCTGGTGTTTAGTGTAATCAAAGGCAACATGTTACCAGACACTCAGATGCATCTTCCTTCCCTGCCTCAGACAACACCTCAGGCTACCCCTGACCCAGGAGTTCATGGAAGCTAACTTCAGCTCACTTTTGTTTGGTTTTGGAGAGAATCTTATTATAGAGCCCAGGAGGGCCCCCCAAATGTGATCCCTTTGCCTTAGCCTTTTTAGTCCTGAAATTAGGGCATTTACCATCACACCTGACCTGAAATATTTGTTAAATTATTGAGACACACAAGTGTGTGATGTTGTGTGCACACGAAGGGTGTGTGTCAGAAGACAACTTCAGGTGTTGTTCCTGATGAGCCAGCCACCTTGTGTTTAGAGACGCCCCCTGGCGCATCAGCAGCTTGGTTCTGCCTCCAGTACTGAGGGGACAAGGCATCCCACTGCCCTTGGCTTACTCTGCTGGGCTCTGGGATCACAGCAGTAGTCTTCATGACTGTGCAACACACTTCACCAACTCAACTACTCTCCTACCCATTTAATGGCATTTACGTGACAAGTTTTTTTGTATTTGTGGCTTTGTATACATTTAAAGCATTATTAAGGGATGACTCTAATTCTTTTCTATTAAAAAAAAAAATCAGCAGAACTGTGAGTCTATATGGTAAAAAAATACTTAAGGAAAGTAGACCCATTCCACCTTAAAAATGTAAAATGCTTATCAGAAAATCTCATTAGTCAAAGCTCAAAATGCTTCCACGGGTCCTACACTGTGTTGAGGGAAAATGTTCTGAACACATAAGTACAGAAAATCATTTTATATCTAAGTACAAATTATTTATAGAAAATAGTGTTACTGATATCAAGAACAGAATTTTATATTCTTGAACAATTTAAGTTCTCTACAATGATGCTAACCTGAATGCTTTCTCTCTCTTAATGTGTATGAATGAGTGTTCTACCTGCACGGATGTCTGAGTACCACAGTGTCTGTGGAGGCCAAAAAAGGGGTTGGATCCTCTAGAATTGGAGTTCCAAATAGCTGTAAGCTGCCATGTGGGCGCTTGGGAATGGACTCTCTCCTCTGGAAGAGCAGCCAGCGCTCTTAACCACTGAGCAAGCTTTCCAGACCCCCAAGTGCTTTTTAAAAAGTCACTCACCAAATGGGGAAATTTTTCTATATTCCTTCATAAAAATTAGTATATTTAATAAACTGTTCATTAACAAAAAAGCACAATATATTAAGTAATATTTTAGATTCATTCTTTCAAAAGTACTTTGTAGCAGTTTTCCCACAAAAATACGGTTCTATTCATTAAACTTGCTGTATTCATGCACTATGCAAGAACCCCCCCACACTGCAGCGAAGCCTACTGAAGAAGTTAAGCACCTCACCTCTTCTACTCTGCACTGAAGCAACAGGAAGGAAAAAAAGGAAAGAAGTTAGAAAGAAGTCAGACATATACAAATAAGCTGCATTTTTAAAAAACACTTCCAAATTAAACCATAAAACACTACAAACAGAACACATCATTAAGTCTGTCACTAATTATTATGCTAGAGTCTAACAAGCAATGGAAAAGATCAATGTTAAATAGTACTGACCAAACATTTTTGGCTGAATTGAAACTCATTTCCATTTAAAGAAAAAATTTTCACCAAGTTTGTAAGGCTACTTACTGATCTGATTCAAAGTTTCCTGAGGAATCCAACTCATGTCAACATCATTTTGACTTGAGGTACCCATTTCTACTTTCTGTATGGGTCTCTTGCGCTACAAGAACATAAAAGACAGATTTTAAAGAAGGCACATCACAGCACTGTTTATTCTAAAAAGGTTTTTTTTTTGTTTTGAAGCAGTGTTTCTCTTTATAGCTCTGGTGTTCTGGAACTCTGTAGACCATGCTGGCCTCGAACTCAGAGACACACCTGCCTTTGCCTCCTGAGTACTAGGATTAAAGTTGTGTTCCACCACTGTCTGTCTGTGTATTCTAATTTTAAAAACATTGATCAACATATATAATTTGCGTATCTTAGCAGACAAATTTCATTCTTTTCTTGTTTTAAAACCCTAATACACATTTTGTCTGCCAGGAGGATAAAAACATGCTTAAGGATACACAGTCAGTCCTGGGCTAGCAAGATGGCTTCTTATTGAGAAAAGATGCTTGCAACCAAGCCTGATGACCTGACATTTGATCCCAGAGTCTCAAATGGTAGAAGGAAAGAAATCAACTCCAAGTTGACCTTTGACCTCCTTACATGTGCCAAAATACACACATGTGAATGCACATGTACACATGCCATAAGAGGAAAGTGCTTTCTAAGAATACGCCTTCTTGATCATTTGCAGCCTATATAGATCCTTACCCTTGTTACAGAACTTAATTTGTTGTTATATCACTGATTTTCTTTCCAAAGAATAAATTTACAGTCAATGAAATTAAGGTTAATTACTGAAATGCTGTAAGCAGACAATCTTGTACTGTTTGCGAAATACAATTAAAGAACAGGTACAGACACAAAACGCATCAAGTCCTGTATAGGCTAACAACATTGAATTCATCTAAAAGTGTGAAATTTTCAAGGCATAGTGTGTACATGCAATCCCAGTACACTGTAGGGAGAAGCAGGAGGAATTCAAAGCCTGCCTTTGCAGCACAGTAAGTTCAAGGCCAGGTTAGGCTACATGAAATCCTGTCTCAAAAACAAACAACAACAACAAAACCCCCCAAAACCCAAGAGAGTGGGAGAGACTTTCTTTGTAGCCCATCTTCTGAAATACTGCAAATAAAACCTATTTAACTCCATTTTCTTTAGCTCTGCTATGCAATTTAAAAACCAAAATCTGGGGCCGGGCGTGGTGGTGCACGCCTTTAATCCCAGCACTTGGGAGGCAAGAGGCAGGCGGATTTCTGAGTTCGAGGCCAGGCTGCCTCTGCCTCCAGAGTGCTGGGATTAAAGGCATGCGCCACCACGCCTGGCCAGGTGCATCTTTTTAAGTTGAGTCCAGCCTAGTGTACACGGTAAGCTCTAGGCCAGCCAGTCTACACTGTCTCAGATCTATGGGGAAGGTTGGTGTAAGTTTGTAATCCCAGCACCTGGAGGATACAGGCGGACCATGAGAGGCCAGACTGAGCTACATTGGACTCAATGGCCAGCCTTAAAGACTACATAGGAAAATCTTGTCTCAAAAACCAAGGGCTATAGTTATAGCTCAGTGTAAAGTGTTTGCCTATCAGGTAGAAACTCTGATATCTAACTAATCAGTTTTACATAGTCCATAAATTCTGAATACATAAAAAAGAACCCCCACTAAGAATTCTAAGCCAAATAAATTGGTTGATTACAGATAATACAACCCATCCATGAGAAAAATGTATTAAGTAGAACAACAAAATCTTTCTGAACTCAAGGAACATTATTACATTAACTGTAAAGATCACTTTAGAGAGAGCAATCAGTACACTAACTGGGTATGTACATACATATCAAGAGATTCAAGTCACATATGGAAAGTCTGGTCTGGGTGCTGTCTTTAAAAGGACCCACAACGCTCCAAGTCCACAAACCTACAGTAAAGCGAGAGGCGGAGGGTACCCAGTGCAGTCAGCACTCTAGAGGGTTGCTCATGCATAATCACCTTTCTAGACTCCAGGAGCTGGTGAAGACCAACAACAACGAGGAGCCCGAGACCAGCGAGGAACACATACATAAAAATGCTGGCACAGGAAAAAGAAAACAGAGCTCATGTTAATTCATAAATACCATAGCTAACTAAAAACAAAATCCTAATACATGCTTCAATTGCTTTTCAAATATGTAAGAAAAAGAAATCCACCATGTTAAATAATTCCAGGCTACAAGCTTTACAAATTTCCTTTTATTAAGCTAAGAACACTTTGTCATTAAAAAATTTTACCATCTAAAATGTGTTTTACTTCAAACTCAGTTTAAGACCATTTCAATAGTTTTTCCTCACATTTATATCATTTTTCATAATTGGGTTTATAAATCCCTTCAAGTGAGTCACACTTATGTTCACAGATAATTCTTCACTCAGAACAAAACATTTTTAAGAAAAAAACTTTCTCCTTTTGTAATTATCTCAGAGGCACAAAGTTAGATAAGCTAAGGCTCAACTTAAAGACTGGGGCAGAAAAGATCTTGGGAAAGGAAAGCACCAACCAGTGTCTTTGTAGAAGCTTCAGGTTCAATTCTTCCCTGACTCGTATTAATACACGGTCTGGACTCGCCCTTCCTCAATCTGTAGGGCCACCACACTCTGACCACTTAAGGTGCCTGCAATCCGAGCACAGAACCTTCCAGAGCTACAGGTGCAGTTTTACTCACGTTTCTCCATCTAACCCATCCTCTCTTTCAATAACTGTGACCGTCTGATTGAACACAGCATCCTGGAATACATTGCCCTGTTTAAGAAACAGATGTTAAAATTCACATGTGAGATGTGCTCAAAGAATAAAACTTACAGGTATTCTCAGAACTGTTATCCTAACAGACTCGCCTTTCCTGCCATTGGCTGGAAGAGACAACAAAGCCATAATTGTACTACTCAATGCCTGGTCTAATTCTCCGACAGAATAGAAATGCCTAGAAGCTTTCCAAAATCTCCCTCTACGTTTTGCAGGGATCTAGGACGGCAGAGGAGGCCACAGCACATTGGCAGACAGCAGCAGAGCCCAGAGCTCACTCCTCAGAAGCTCCAGCCCCCACCTGCAATCGGCAAACATGGACAGCGCAGCTGCAGGGGCAGAGCAGAGACAGATGTCAGGTCCATGCTCTAACGGAAAGCGGACTGAAAACCAATTCCACTTTGAGGAACAAGCCAGTGACTTCCAGGACCAAGGTATTTTTTTTCCATTATCATCTTAAAATAATTTTGACGGGTTATAGCTCTTCCAGAGGTCCTGAGTTCAATTCCCAGTAACTGCATGGTGCGGCCATCTGTAATAGGATCCAATGTCCTCATCTGCTGTGTCTGAAGACTGCAATAGTGTACTTATATAAATTAAATAAATAAATCTTTAAAAAATATATTTTTGACGATGTAACCAAACTTGAGTTTTCCATCATAGGAAACCATTGGGATACACACAGCTGCTCTTCCACAGAGAAAGCACTACAAAACCAAAACCAAACTCAGCTTAACCCTATTTAAAAACTATGACATGATAAGTAAGACACGATGAAATGAAATAACCCTAACTATTTAAATGTCTCATTCAAGACAGAATGAAAAGCTTTTCCAATGCACTAACTTACAGGAAAGCACACCGCAAAGCAGGGCCTGGCTGAAGATACAAGGTTTAGGCACTGACCTGTGGTGAGGGAGGTGTGAACCCACTCCTCTCAGGGAGTTCTTGGGAAAAAGAAGGGTAAACACACCTTCATCTAGAGCTGTCACTCAGGGTCTATTCCCTGCAGCAGTACATATGTGAAATTAACACATAAACCTGATAAAACTGTATTTTAGAGTGGGTTGTATTTTACTTCTGAGTATATAAAAGACCAAAGAAGTAAAAAATCTTTAGAATCATTTAAATGGGCAGGTCTACAACAACTGGGACAGAACAATGTCTGACCGAGTAGGAGCAGACACTACTACTGTACACTTCCTTGTCCTTGTCAAGACCCAGCTAAGTCACTTCCCACACAGTGACCCAGCACACGGCTCAGGCACGCCCCTCACCATCTCATAAATGTAGATAGAGACAGACAGGCAATTCCTTTTGTATTCCTGTTGCCTATTACACTTTGAATCACAAAATATGCACTTAAACAGAGAGGACAATTTCTAACAAAACAAAATACAACTCAAATCTTTATTGGTCTTACGTTCAAATCTTTGTAGTTCAGATTGATGACCAGACCAAAGGGCCGTCCTCCCATAGGCTCTGCAGGAATGAAGGAATACTCAAAAGTTGCCTGTCGCTGGGGTGGCACTATAGTGTTTAGAGGAAGAGCTGTGAAATTCTGGATGTAAAACTGGTAGTCCTGAGGATAACGGAACGAGGCATCTAGGGATTCAACAATAAAATCTTCTGTCCCCTTGTTTGTAAAGCCAACCAGGAACTTCACGATGTTGTTTGCTGGAAAATCTAAAACACAGAATAGGAGGGGTGGGGTTAGGCTCAAAGTGGAACACAGACACAGACATGGGTGCAGACCCCTCCTCAGCAGAACACTTCAGCGATTGCGCACTAGCTCTGAGAACCCAAGGCTGTAGACTAAACGCAGTCTTTCCTGTCTGTTCTCTGGGATTCCAATTTAGGACATAAACTGGGTATTAGAATTTCAACCAAATAACATCCAGATTAAGAGGCTAAGAAAATCATGGTAACAAGATTATCACCCAACAGGTTTATACAACTCAATATATTACTGCAAAAATAAATGAGGAGTCACAAACTCAAATTCCCTTTTCTAAAGTGTTGAGAACAGAATGGGGCTTTGTACATCCTAGGGTACGTGAAGAAACACAGAGCACACTCCCAGCAATCCAATCACTTTCTGTGGGCATGAAATTGGAATACATAGAAAACAGAATACTTAAGACCAAGAAAACTAACGCTTTCTGATGTTGTCTTCTATAACATTGTAGACAGTCTAATGGGCTGATTCACCTAGTATAACACAGGTCATAGAACAGACATATCTGGACTTGAATCCTGTCTCCACAATCTATTTTATGCTCTGGGTAACCTTAGAAAAAGTTTCTTAACCTCTCTAAACCCCAAATCAACAATAACTATACCCTCAGGGTTTGCTGGGATTAAATAAATACTGCAAAGTATCAAGAATAATGCTATCTACAAAGTCCTCAATAAATAAGTGTACTCAAGAATTTGAGGAGCCCTAACCAGAAGATTGGAAATCTCCAAAGTCTAACCCTTTGTAGGCCAACTGGATGCTACACGTGGAAGATACAAGTGATGAGACTCCAAATAGCTCATTCCTCTAAAATCCAAAACAGAACAATACAAACAGATTAAAAAACCACTTCTGGTCTCATGTATTTGGAGCAAGAAATATGCAAATATAAGTTTCTTGTTTCGTTTTCAAATTAATGTTATGCTATAACCAAGGCCTAACTGTAGTAGACATTTAGTATTTTCCTGACATTTAAACATTCAAATATACTCCCAAATTCCAGACAGGCCTGATAATGCATGTCTGTAATCCCAACACTTGGGGGGCCGAGGCAGGATGATCTTGAATTCAATGACAACAGAATAAGTTCCTTTTGGAAGCTAGCGTGTGTGCATGTGTATGTGTGTGTGTGTAAGGATGCACATAGGCAGAGTAGAGAACTATTCTGGGAGTCAGTTCACACCTTCACTTGCTGAGGAAGAGCTCTCGTTTCTGCTGTGCTAACCCACCCAGGCTAGCTGCCTCACGTTCTCCATGAACCCAAACTGGCTTTTTCATGTGATTGCTGGCTCTTTAATAGTGTTCCAGGGATTAAGCTCAAGTCATCAGAACAAAACAAAATATTACTGACACAGCTTAGAAGACATTTCAAGAATGGTGGCTTTGGGGCTGGTAAGATGGCTGAGTGGGTAAAAGTGCTGGCATGCAAGCCTGGCAACCTGAGTTTGGTCCCTGGAACCCACAGGGGAAGGGCAGGCCCCCGGCAAGCTGTCAGCATGCTCCCAGGGCACATGTGCACCCACGGACACACAACACAGTTTAAAAAGTATCTTTGAGAAGAATGTTTCATTTCTAGTAAACCAAATAGTATTTATTTTTCTCTTTAAAAGTCAGCATTACTATACACATCAGTATTCACACGTGTAAGACTGGTATTAAAACGAACAATTTTGCATTACCTTCTCCTTTTACAAATAGGATAGTTGTGTCTGCACTCGGTGAAGCTTCTGGTTCACTAGATACATCTTCTTCTTCTTTATCTTCTGCCTAAGGGAAACATCATGAAAAACAGACTGCTGAGAAAGGGCTGGCAATCGCTGAACTCCCTAGACTGGGATGAAACGCTGCTTTGCTGGTTCTAGTCTGTCAGTTCTTTCTTCTCTTTTGTTAATTGGAGAACATGAACACTCTCTCCTAGCATCACAATTTATACAGTGTCGTTTCTGCACTGGGAAGTTCAGGATATTTCTCCACAGTAAGTACATTCCAGTGCCAGAAAGCTCAAGTAATCCAGAAAAATGATACAATCCATTACTATCATGTAGGCTCAAATTCCAAAGCCCTAAACATCATCTATAATCCTAAATTAAATTCCAATATACTCTAAATTATCTTATCCAAAGCATTACTTTGGTCAAATATTTACAATTATGAAACAGGAATGTATTGATCTGAGACAGGATGAAGATGCAAAGCCTCAGAATGCAAGATGTGGCACAGATGGCCAGAAAGTACACACATTAAAGGTCTTCTACTCAGAGGAAACACTACGTGCCTATAGAGCAAATCATTAACAACAACAACAAAAACTGATAGCAGAGCAAAGCGCCCGATTAAGTGGCTGGCATGTCCATACAAATGAAAAAAAAAAATCTACGAAGGACTGATGCAGGAAATAAAATTAGCAAATTAGCAGGAAGCATGTTGCAATGACCCTAATTTGAGCTCCTTTAAAAAAAAAAAGAAACTTTGTGTGTACGGGTGTTTTGCCTCCATGTATATCTATGGACCATATGCAAGCAGCATCCACGGAAGCCAGGACAGGGCACCAGATCCCCTAGAACTAGACTTACAGATGTTTGTGAGTAGCTATGTGGGTACAGGGGAAGAGAACCCAGGTCTTCTGGAAGAGTAGCCGGCACCTTCCCTGCTGAGCCATCTCTCCAACTCGGAACCAGTTAGCCTTACTGTCATTAGGAGAGTACAAATTTCAGAGCTAGCTTCTAAGCCATCTTCTCTAACCCTTACTTACATAGGGGTATTTTATCTCCTGCTCTTTAACCCCTGCTCCCTAAACACACACACACACACACACACACACACACACCCCAAAAAATATCAACTTTAAGAAAGAAAGAAAGAAAGAAAAAAAAAAAAGCTGGGCGGTGGTGGTGCACGCCTTTAATCCCAGCACTCGGGAGGCAGAGGCAGGCAGATTTCTGAGTTTGAGGCCAGCCTGGTCTACAAAGTGAGTTCCAGGACATTCAGGGCCCAGGGCTATACAGAGAAAAAAATCTGTTCAATCTAGTACCCAGTACTTGGCTACATGGTAGAGACTCCCCATAGGAGTCAATGGCAGGTTACAAGCACAGAAAGAAAAGACAGACCTAGGAAGTGAAGCGCCGCAGGCTCCAAATGTAATAGCTCAGGGTCTATGCTAGCCTCCCTCCACTGTTCCACTGGCATTCACATCTACATGATCTTGATTTGTTCAGTGTACCCTGTCTCCCCACTACTCCAGAAGACCCTTGCGCTCATGCTCAGTGACTTGCCCTTAGGCCAATTCCAACCCAGGGGAGATAGCTCGGAGGAGGCTCAGGGCAGTTCTGCTTTAGCAGGAGACCCATGTCTTAAAGGTCACAACTGTTTCAACTTCAGCTCCCTGTGATCCAACGCCCCTGGCCTCCCTAGTATTTGCTCTCACATCCAAGTACCATATAAAACCATACACATATAATTGAAGAGGTAATTGGCAAACTTGCCTATAAAAAGAATAAATTCTTAGATGGAATCTCTAGCTCAGAATATATCATCTATATTCTAGATATAGTATATAGAACTTACCAAATCTGTGGGTTCATCTTCTTCTACTTCAGCTTCGTCATCCTCATCTTCAATTATTGAATCTTCCACTGTTTCTTCATCTTCTGTAAGATCCTGAGCCAAAGCTAATGACCCTGAAAATAAAAGATGAGCAGTTAACCTTTATCGTTGTCTTTAAACATGAGGTCTAGACAAGACAATGTTCCACCTATCATAATATAGTCTCCCTGGTCAGCTGAGCAATGCCACTGCACAAAAATATTTACATTTTTTTACTCGTAGTCTTAACATTATAATTTTAATGGGAATCTTTTTAATGTAAAAAGGCACAAAAACCAGGGCAAGCCAAATGGCTCAGTGGTTAAGGGCACTTGCTGCCAAGCCTGACCAAGTGAGTTTGATTCTTGGTATGCACCCTGCAAATTGTCTCCTAGCTTCTGGATATACATTACAAGGCAGGCAGACAGGCAGGCACACACACACTAAATATAATTTAAAAAATTAGAATAAATCGTGGCAGCTTCGTGGGTAGTAGCAAAGAAAAAATCCAATTATTTTTGCACATGACTTCAAGCATATTTTCAGACAGATTTAAAATATCAAAAATTAAGGGCTAGTCATAATGCTAAGTTATAAATCAGAGACTTGTTGACAAAACAATTCACAGACCATCACTTTCAGGCAAAACTCTACAAAGCCCTTTAAAGCTCAAGCACTTCTTATTACCACTTCTCGGGGAGTGATGATGTGGCAATCCAGCAGAGGGAAAATGTGGGAACAGCCACATGTGCAAAGCTCAAGAGAAAACAGTATCTTTAAGACCATGCATTTTTTAAGTCTTTTTACTTTCCCAAGTTAAAACAGTTCATTCATAGTTTACAGGTAATTATCAAAAGCCAGAAAGAAAGAAAGAAAGAAAGAAAGAAAGAAAGAAAGAAAGAAAGAAAGAAAGCCCCAATGGTCTACAGTTGTAGTGTGCATATGCGCCTTGCATGCCTGGCACAATGGAAGCCCTCGGTTCATCCCCACTTCATCCACGGGGTGTGGTAACAGACCCTGAAACCCAGCACCCCAGAGGTACAGGCACAAGGATCATTAAGTCCAAGGACGTGCTAGCTAGGGCACCGACTTACAACGTAGCCAAGGCTACCTGCATGAGACTCGGCCTCAACATCTGTCTTGTGTCCCCACCACCACACTCCCAAGCCAAAATCCCTAACAGCCATAATTCAAAGTCATACTAGTCACCAAGTATAAGGCAAGCACTTCTGTGTGCTCGGCCAAAGAGCTCATAACATGGCTCGTTATTTCTCATGCCTTGGGCCACAGAAACTTAAGAGAAAGAAAAGGAATTCTTTCTGGTGACCACTCAAACTAGTTGTTTTTATAAACTAGCAAAATTAATGGACATGGCGGGCAAGGGGGAACAAGTTTCTACGTTTTTACATTCTGCCAAGTTTTTAGCTCAGGTCAATCGTTGGAAAGAATAAACTTACAAAGCTCAAAATAACTTTTTCGCAGCATATTTTCAACCAGCAAAAACTGATTGGAAAAGGGAGGGGAGGGGAGAGAAATTAGAAAAGGAAGAAGGCGGCCATCCGGCCATACTCTACGGTAGCGGGTGACAAGCAGCCGGAGGAAGGGGACGGATTTGGACACCGAGCCTCGCGGTCCACACAGACAGCGCGATGGGCGAGCGAGCGAGGGGGCCGGGCGAACACGATCCACGGCGCCGAGGAGAATCGACAGTGGACGAATGAATGGAGGTGCGCCGGCGTGGGGCTAGCGACACGTCAGCGTAGAGCCTGGGGACGGGCGGCCCGCGGCGAGCGCGGGCGGAGAAAGCGAGGCCGGCCCCGGCGTGGGTCCCGCGGACCGAGGGCTTCGGGCCCGCGCTCGCCGAGGACGCCGAGCTGCGGGGGGTCCCGGGGCGGGGGACAGCACGGCCCTCGAGAGCCCGGCCGGGGGTCGGCCGTGGTCCCCAGCCCTGCCCCGCGTCTCTCACCTCCGGGGCCGCCTCGGAGCAGCACGGCGGCGGGGAAGGCCAGCAGGAACAGCAGCAGCAGGCGGGGGAGGAGTCTCATGGTGCAGCCGGTCAGCGTCCGCTGCGTGTCCGCTAGGGCTCTCGGAGGCTCTGGCCGTAATGGCGTTACTCTTCATCCGGGCCGCCGTGGAGGGGCGGGGCACGCACGCGCGCGCGCGCGCGCCATCCATCGCCCCTCCCCGCCACCGTCGACGTGGCCTCTAGGCGCCCAGGGGCGGGGCCTGCGGGCCGGGAGATCACGTGGCCGGCGGGGGGGGGGGCCTCCGGGCTTGCTCGAGAGCTTAGCTGAGCAGGTTTTACCCCTTCCAGATGCTTAGCGTTTGCTTTGAGGGACCAAGGAGCAGAAACTCGCCGCATGTGTGGCAGTTGAAAGACAGAAAGGAAAGGATGTGGATAACACCGACTAAATAAATAAATAAATAAATAAATAAATAAATAAATAAATAAATAAATAAGCAAGCGAGCCAAGAGTGGTGTCTCATATTGTAACCCCAGAGTTTGAGAGATGGAGGCAGGAGGATTGCAGCGAGTTGGAGACCAGCCGGGACTATGTAGTTCGGAGGAAGTCTGGGCTACAGAGTTAACACCTTGTCACAAAACAAAAGCAGATAGACAGGGAAATGCTTATCCAGACTAGAAAATTCTTACCCCTGCAATAAACAATCAGAGTTCTGGAGTTTTATTCTTTTAAATTTGACTCTGTCTCTCTGGTGTATAATTGCCAGTGCACAGAGAGATGTAGAGGTCAGTCACAGGACAACTTCTGGGGAATTGATTCTCTCTTTCCACATCTAGATGGGTTCTGGGCTTGAACTATGATCATCAGGCTTGCACCACAACCCCCTCTGAGATTCAGTTCTGTAATTTTCTTAACAACCCAAACTTAGCAATCACCTAGCCTTTCTGCAGTTTTTATGCCAAAGATCTCACTTCTGGCATATTTCTGGCAACTTCAGCTGGTCAGTGTGAAACACTCAGGATGTAGCTGCTGGGCTGAGAACCTCCAGACACAATCCTGATTCAGGGACTGTCTTGGTTACTTTTCTGTTGCTGTGAAGAGACACCATTACCAAGGCAACTTACAAAAGAAAGTGTTTGATTTGTAGGCTTGTTTACAGTCTCAGAGGGGTGAGTTCCTGACCATCAAGTCAGAGAGAAAGAGAGCAGGCAGGCAGGCCTGGTGGTAGAGCAGAAGCTGAGAGCTTATATGTTCAGCCCAAAAGGACAAGGCAGAGAGGTAAGCCCAATGGTATGGACTTTTGAAACATCAAAGCCCATACCCAACAATGCACCTCCTCATATAAGTCCTTACCAAACAGTTCTACCAACTGGGACATAACATTCAATCACAAGCTTATTGGGGCTGTTTTCATTCAAACCACTACAGAGGCTAAGCAGCCACCAGGATCGCTGGAGCCTCTGAGCCACATAGGGACAAATAGACTCCCCTCAGAATTGTGGAAGGTGACTGAAGTGGAAGTCACAGACTACATCTCAGTTTAATTAACCCCAACAGGTTCAGATCAGATGAACACATGTCTGATCTGAACAGGGGAAAGAGACTGTCTATAAACTCTGTGAACATTAAGGAGTCAGAAGTGCCACCACCTGAAGTCAGACCTCGGAAAGGGGGACAGTGAGGTCTTCAGTGCAGGGACAGTGTCTCTGTACCTTCCCCTCAGTTACAGTCCTTGTCAGTTTCTTGTGCCAGGAGACACTCCCAGGTTAAATACAAGGGTCTTGGATATTTGATGGGGTTGAAGACTAGTTATAGTCTCATAAGCACACTTAAGTCGTTTAGCATTGAGAGATGATAAAGGTTTGAATGGATGGTTTTCAGATGGTAATGTGTACTGGCTGGTTTGTGGCACTGTTCAGACAGATCGATAGGCAACTCCCTGCTTTGGTCATTTGATTGCTTTAGAATTTATGGGAGCAGACAATCACTTCCCTTGCTACTTAAGTTTGCCTCAGCACCATGAAAACGCCATGAGCCTCTGTATCCTCCAGGTGGCTGCATGTCCTTCAGAACTTCTCTTATCCTTCACCTTCTGCCCTTAACCCTGACCTGCTTTAAAATTACAACCCTTAGGTTGGAGATATGGCTGTTCTTCCAGACCACCCAAGTTTGGTTCCTAGCATCCTTCCAACCCCCTATGCCTTTTTCTCTCAAGTTCCCCCTCATAGCATTTCCTGTCTTCTTACACAATCCGTAGCTCTTGGGTCTCCTGGGTGTTAATATACCATGACACAGAAAACAGTCTGACACTAGAGAACTTACTTTGTTTTGAGACAGGGCCAGCTTGTGTAGCTCAGGTTGGTCTTAAGCCCTGAACTCTCCTGCCTCAGAATCCCGAGTGCCAGTACTATAGGAGTATACCATCAAGCCCAGCTCAGAAATACTTGTTGAACCAATGGGATAACAATTTTGATACTGTCACATCTTTCCTTCTTAAATTTGTAGTCTGCTTTTCATGGTATGTCAATCGAAACAGTTGTGTTTACTGCATATGAACAAATTCTTTCATGTGGCAAAGAGCAGAGAATAATTAAATTTTTCTGCTTATGTATACCTCTCAGGAGGGGGGAAATATCCGTGGGAAAAGGGAACAGAAAACAAGGCTGTCCTGGCCAGCTCCTCAATTAGCAGGAGAGCCTCCATTCCTTTCCCAGCCCACACTTCAAAAAAGAACATGGGCAATCTAGCTACCAGATTGATCACCACAAACCCTACCACTTAACCTGCCTCTGTCTCCTCAGGCTCTTCCCTCCTTTCTCTTGCAGTAAAATGTTTATAGGCCAATCAAAAGCCAGTTGTCCTTTGCAGTCTAGATGCCAGCCCCTGTGTGAAGACGTGGTTCTACAGCACCCCTCTCTACGCCACAGTGAAGGCTGCTCAGTGTTATCACCCCATCAACATACACTTCCCTCTAAGGCCACCTCTCAAAACTGATGGCTCAGAGGCCTCTCCTCTCAGTCTCATGTCTCAAGTCACTCTCATTTTGCAGTTTTCTTCTCAGTGTAGTCCAACTAGGCTTGGATTTTAACTGTGCCATTAAATCCAGTGACGCTCCTATAAGGCTTCCCTCTCCCTCCAGCTGCAGAATCTCTTGTACTGTATGGAAGAATCACTTGTCAATAAAAAATGCTGTTGTCTTACTAGCTTAGACAGGAAATAGGGAGGTGGAAGTTCCGGTACAGAGAGATGATTCTGGGGGAGAGACAGTCGGGAAGAGAGATTCAGCCCCAGACACAGAGGAAGATGGTCACATGTAACTAAAGACCAGGTAACCAGCCACATGGCAGAACTTATAATAACGGGATGATTCACTTATAAGCTAGTCTGGGGACAATCCAGAGCACTTGGCCAAGGCATGTGTAAACATATGTCTCCTAATTCCCAAAACGATGGGCTTAAACATAGTTAAGTCTCCAAGTCATTATTCTGGGAACTGGGACCAGGAAGAAAAACAGAAGCTTATAGAAAACACCTTACAACATCCAGCATTCATTTTTCCAGGCTCCAGACTCAAACCTCTGTGCCCCCTCTCTGCAGGACTAAGTACTACTACTAAGCTGTGGAGAACGGACACACTACCTACGGTGTCAGCCCTATCTGCTTTGGGTCTCTATGAGGGCTCACTTCCCTTACAGAATGGGAAGGAAGGCCCTGGTGAGAGGGAAGAGAGTGGTCAGGTGCAGTTTGGAGGCCAGGGCTAAGTGCAAGAAACCCTGGGCAGAACTGAGAGGAGGAGGAGGATGGAGGCCAGGGAGGAAAAGCCTGGGCACACGAGAATGCATGTCTGGATCAGACTTCGAGCAGTGAGGGGGCGTGGGAAGGGACAGGGGAACACATGTCCTAGTTTCTTTTAAGATTGCTGTGATAAAATACTCTGTCAAGAGCAACTTAGGGGAGACCGTTCCAGGTTCTAGCCCATTGTTTTGGGAATTCGGAGACAGCAGGCAGGAATCAGACAGCAAAGGAGCTTATGTTCACCTCTGTCTTAGTTAGGGTTTTACTGCGGGGAGCAGACACCATGACCAAGGCAACTCTTATAAAGGACAGCATTTAACTGGGGTGGCTTACAGTTTCAGGGGTTCAGTCCATTATCATCAAGGTGGGAGTATGGCAGCATCCAGGTAGTCATGGTGCAGCAGGAGCCGAGAGCTCTACATCTTCATCTGAAGGCTGCTAGCGGAAGATTTGCTTCCAGGCAGCTAGGAGGAGAATCTTAATGCCCACAACCACAGTGACACACCTACTCCAACAAGGCCACACCTACTCCAACAAGGCCACACCTACTCCAACAAGGCCACACCTACTCCAACAAGGCCACACCTACTCTAACAGGGCCATACCTTCTAATAGTGCCAGTCCCTGGGCCAAGCATATACAAATCATTATAGCCTCCCCTCTTCCCTTTTTATTCAGCTTTGGACCCAGTCCAGAAAACAGTTCCATCCAGGTCAGGGTTGGGGAATGCTGCCATGAGCATTTGAAACCTCAAGGCTCACCCCTAGTGACACATTTTCCTCCAACAAGGCCACAGCTACTCTAACAAGGTCACAACCCCATAATCCTTCTAATCCTGTCAAAGAGTTCCACTCCATAGTGACAACGTATTCAAATATATGAGTCTATGGGGCCATTCTTTATCAAACCACCACACACAGCAACCATGCTTTGGAGAAAGGAAACCCCAAAATTTCTGAGGATCAATGCATGCAGGTCTGAACTGACATATCCAGGATGCACTGTGCCCTGGTGTCCCTTTTATGGAAGGTATATATGAGTCAGATGACAGTGGCCCCTCAAGATCTATATCTGGCCCCTGGAATGAATAGACATGCTTGCTTAGTTATTGACAGAGCCTTCATATCAGTTCCCAGCATGTGGGGTAGGTGAAACACTAAAGCTTCAAGCAGTACCTCAATACCTTGAGTGATCCCAAGATTTGAACTCAAGTCTTAGGATTTTTTTTTCCCTTGTTCCGGTCAACCCCGCTCGCTCCAGCCAGCCCCACTCACTCCCAGCCGCCCCTGTACGGCCCCCGCTTGTTCCAGCCGGCCCCACTCGCTCCAATAGGCTCCGCTTGCTCCGGTTGGCCCCACTCGTTCTGGCAGTCCCCGTTCGGCCCCACTCACTCCGGACAGCCTCGCTTGCTCCGGTTGGTCTCTCCGGTCCAAGGATTCATTTCTTATTATTCTTCATAAGTACGCTGTAGCTGACTTCAGACGAACCAGAGGAGGGTGTCAGATCTTGTTACGGGTGGTTGTAAGCCACCATGTGGTTGCTGGGATTTAAACTCATCACCTTCGGAAGAGCAGTCAGGTGCTCTAACCCGCTGAGCCATTTCACCAGCCCAAGTCTTAGGATTTATGTTAAATGATCTTTTTGCTGTTCCTGATGTCTTTTGTTCTATACTTTAACAAAGACTGTACTAAGTCCACTAAAGTCAGATAAACTGGGTGTGATGGTGCAGGGCTGTAATCCTAGCGCTCGAGAGGCAGAGGCAGGAAGACTATAAATTCAAGGAGTGTGGGCTACTCAGACTTAAAAATTAGAAGGAAAGAGGTTACTTTCAGATATTTAAACTGAACCTTGAAAGATGCATGTTTTAAGACCGAGGAATTAATGGGGTGCTAGAGATGAAGGAAGAATGTTTGACAGAAAGAAATAGCATTTTAGGAAAAGAAAATCACGTGGACACAGATTATATATATATCACCTGGAGGCAGAGCATTTGAGGCGGTAGTTGCTGGATTATGGATCAAGGACTTGAAACACCTGTCCACAAAAAATAGAATTCAGTAAATAAAACATACACATATGTGTTCTAGGGAATATTATAGAGCTTCAGAATGAGTTACAGAGACTGGCAGACAGTAGCCAGTACGTAGCCTACTTGATTACGACTATATCAAGGTGCTGTGTGACTGTACCTGTCTCTCTGAAGGCCTAACGGGAGTCGGGGGGGAAAAGGATGCTTGCATGAAGAGTGTTTCAGAAGAAGGGTAAGTATTCAGTAATTATAACGTCGACGTGAGAGACGATGAAAGCGATGGAGTAAGTCATGAAAGACATAAAGGGTCAGATTCGAGGGGACAGGAGACAGCACCGTAATCACACAGGGATGGGTGTGGGAGGGGCTCCTGCGGTGCAGCCACAGTTTGGTGCCACTCAAGCAGCAGCAGAGCCACAGGCAACCTCCGTCTTGTTCTGAGCCCCTAAGGTGAGACCCCACGCAAGAAGCAAACCTCCAGTCTCTGGCTCCTGTTGAGTTGGCAGCCTGGGTTTCCGGTTTCCGGTTTCCGGTCCTCTGTCCGGTCCTTAGGCTATGCTGGTCACTCTTGATTGACAGGTGTGATGGTGTCCCATTAAGCATCCCTTGCTTCCCCCTTCAGCTCTGCTCCTAGCACACGCCTTTTCAGCACATGCTATGCTGATCCTTCAACCAGCCGTGCGAGCTCTTCACGCCTCCCTGCAAACTCGCTGTCCCTCTTATTGTTTTGTTTTGAGACAGGGTTTCACTGTGTATCCCAATCTGGCCTCAAACTCATAGCAGTCCTCCTGCCCCAACCATTAGAGTACTGAAATTAAAGGCATGTGAAAGGTGACCACCGTGCATTCAGAACAACTCTGCTCGGCATCTGCAAGCCTTCTCTTAGTGTTCACAGCTCGCAAGTTACCACATACTCTCCACTTTACCCAGGAGATCACTCCACAGCCTCATTCCCCCTTGATGGCCACAGTCACTCTCTGTCACAGTTTCTCTCGCTTGAATAGCTTCACAGTATTCCCGATTCTGGTGTCACCTCCATCAGCCCTCCTGTGAAAGACCTCTAAGAGCAAGTTCCACATCACTCCCTGACTGGAGTCCCTCTGGGAGCTCTTGGGGATCAAGTTTAAGTTTGCTAGGTTGGTGTTTATTGTTTTTTTTGTGAGCATCCTCATCTCTTGCCATGGGATGCGCCTGGCTTTCAAACCTGATTTGTGGGTACGGGATTGACAGGCATCTTGGACCTATGTGTATTGGGCATGCTTGACTTTCCTCTTTCAACCTGGAACTACCCAGTTGGAGGTAGAGATCCTGCTCAGGGCCAGACTTTCTATAAAACCTTCCCAGAGACCTCTCTGCCAGTCGGGGCCACTTCCTACCAGCTCCTCCAGCTACAGGACCATCACTCTGTGCAGGGGTTCTGAACCGTTCCTCATCTCACTCCCTACACAGGAGTATCCCTGTGATCTCCTCCTCCTCCTCCTCCTCCTCCTCCTCCTCCTCCTCCTCCTCACCTCTGGAGGTCAGTGCTCTCAACCTCTGAGCCATCTCTCCAACCCCATCTAATCATTATTTCTCCCTTTAAGAATTTCACTATATAATTAGCTAGTTAATTAATTAATTAAAATGTGATCTCTCTAGTGTAGCTCTGGCTGTTCTGGATCTCACTCTGTAGACTCTTGCCTCAAACTCATAGAGATCCACCCTCGTCTGCCTCCTCAGGGCTGGAATTAAAGGTGTGTGCCACCACACCTAGCTTCCCCCTCCCCTTTAAATGAATCTGTCTATCTATCTATCTATGGATATAGATATAGATATAGATATAGAGATAGAGATAGAGATAGAGATAGAGATATCCGAAGAAGCGAGAACTCCTGAGAGTGGGATGGTCTCCAAGGCAGAAATGTCCCACTTAATGTTTCTTATATTTTTGGTTGTGAGCCTAGCCTTTAACAGCTGAGCCATCTCTCCAGCCCCCATTTAATGTTTCTTAAAGGACTGGCTTGTAAGCTGCTACCTCCTTGAGCCATGGACCAAGAGGGGTTGTCTGCATTCTGAGATACCCTCCACCGGGAAGGCAGGGAAATGCCTGAGCTCAGAGCTTCTGCACAGGGCCCTGCTTTTGGATTGCCTGTGTGGACTTCCTTTCACCTGCTTCATCCCACCTACGAGCAGAGTCTAGACACGCAGCTATCTCTTTAATTGTCGTCTTCCCCTGGCATGTTTGGTTTTCCTACAGGATCTCGGGAAGGCAGGGGAATGAACTATAATGAAGGTGTCTCCTTGCACCACAGCTCTCATGATCACCTCAATAAAAGGAAACACTGCTAGGGCTGAAGTTCTTTAGCTGGTCACAAGCTATGTTTGATGTTTTTATGTGGTTTAAAAAAATATTCTGATTTTTATCATTCTTACTGTTCATAAAGGGTTTTACTGCTGTGAAGAGACACTATGACCAAGACAACTCTTAACAAGGACAACATTTAACTTGTGCTGGCTTACAGTTTCAGAGGTTCAGCCCATTATCATGGTAGGCAGCATGGTGGCACCAGGCAGACATGGTCCTGGAGAAGGAGCTGAGAGTTCTACCTCTTGGTCCAAAGGCAACAAGAAAGAAACTGTGTGCCACCCTGGGCATTGCTTGAGCATAGGAGACCTCAAAGCCTGTCTCTATCAGGATACACTTTCTTCAACAAAGCCATATCTCCTTATGGCCAAGCATTCAAACAAGTAAAGTCCAGGGGGCAGGGAATTCCTATTTAGATCACCACAACCACACTCTTATTTTTCTTTAAAATGAATTAGTTGGATTGCTGAGAAAGTCAATCTCAGCTAATCCAGTGCTGACTGGGCCTCCCCTGCCCTTTGTTCCTCATCCATCCAGAGACAAACAGGTCATAAGGCCCCTTCCCCAAAGAAAGGGGCTGTCTGAACCCTGAGGGGGGTTCTGGTGGGCCACTATGTCCAAGTGTTCCAAGACTCTAGCAAACAACTTATTTTCTTTCTTTTTTTTTTTTTTCCTTGTTCCGGTCAACCCCACTCGCTCTGCTCGACCCTGCTCGCTCCGGCCAGCCCCACTTGCTCCCGGCCGCCCCCATACGGCCCCTGCTTGTTCCAGCCAGCCCCGCTTGCTCCGATCGGCTCCGCTTGCTCTGGTTTTGGCCCCGCTCGTTCCGGCCGTCCCCGTTCGGCCCCACTCGCTCCGGCCCTGCTAGCTCCGGCGTCCCCGCTTGCTCCGGCCATCCCCGTTTGGCTCCGCTCACTCCGGACAGCCTGGCTTGCTCCAGTTGGTCTCTCTGGTCCAAGGATTCATTTCTTATTATTCTTCATAAGTACGCTGTAGCTGACTTCAGACACACCAGAGGAGGGCGTCAGATCTTGTTACGGGTGGTTATAAGCCACCATGTGGTTGCTGGGATTTGAACTCATCACCTTCGGAAGAGCAGTCGGGTGCTCTAACCCGCTGAGCCATCTCACCAGTCCCCAACTTATTTTCTATTTATCCAAGTTCATAGGGGATCTGCTGGATAGAGTTCTCCCAGAGACAGAAGTGTTAGAGGATCTGCTAGATAGAGTTCTCCCACAGATCACATGACTTGTTCAGCATGTCCTTTGGAATACACACCACACATACTCCCTCTTGTACCTGACTGATTTAAGTGTAACCCTGACTTTGGTGAGGTAAAATGATTTCTGCATTTCCACGGACAGAATATGTTGATTGACAGCTACACCTCCAGCCTAGTTTGGGGATCTGACAAAGGGGTGGAATGGGGTAAACAGGAGACCAAGCAGGAAATAACTTCAATAGGTCACATGTTTGGAGAACAAGCATGAGGACCTGATTCACATTTTTTTTTTTGTTTTTTGTTTTTTGTTTTTTGAGACAGGGTTTCTCTGTGTAGCCCTGGCTGTCCTGGAACTCACTCTGTAGACCAGGCTGGCCTCGAACTCAGAAATCCACCTGCCTCTACCTCCCCTGATTCATATTTTTAAAGCCCACATTTTGAAAGAGCTGGGAAGTGCTTCACACTGGCAGTCTTAGTGCTATGGAGATGGAGACAGAAGGCCTCCTGGATTCACTGGCCAACCAGCCTAGCCTACTAGGTAAGTTCATGGGCCAGTGAGAGAGCCCATGTCCAGAAATGGCACGGATGACTCCTGGGAAGGAACACCTAAGTTAGTCCCCCACATTAGTGTGCGCGCACACACACACACACACACACACACAAATAAGTTAACATAACTTCAGGAATGAATATTTAATCATGTATTACTGTCAGTTTACATGGAAATAGAACATTCTTTATGGTGGCCCTGGCCCTCAAGATGACTTATCAAGATCATGGACTTTGGGTGATTATGTAATCTTGGTCTGTAAGAAAGAAGGAAAATGATGTAAAAATAGGGAGTAAAGGCTAAAATAGTGATTATGGTGAAAAGGAATGCTATTACTTAGCGTATTTGCCTCTCACTTTCAAGAACTTGTCATTTATATCAAACTATGAGACCCTAAAATGATGAAACTTTTCAACACAGTGTGAGGACCACCCTCACAGTGTGAGGACCACCCTAGTGTGGACCATCCTCAGTAAGAACCATCTTTGATGCATATAAATAAAATATGGTGCCACAGTCTCCTTATATTTAATAGGCTCCTAATTTACTTAGGTCAAGATTCAGCTTTGAGATGAAACCTACAAAATCTTCTTGCACGAGATGAAGCAAATTTTAGTCGTCTGGGGTGGAGATGGCTGAGTGGCTGAGAGGCCTTGCTGTTCTTACAGAGGACTAGAGTCTGTTTCCCAGCACCCATGTCAGGTGGCTCACCATAGCTTGTAACTCCAGTTCCAAGCCTCTGGCCTCTCCGGTCACCTACACTCATGTGTACATACATACCCACACACAGACACATATATACATGAAATAAAAACATATTCTAAAAAGTTAGACATCTAGGACTATCTCTTAATCTGTAAATTCTTCTTTTCCATGGTCAGAGACAAGTGGACATGTCAGATCCATACTTTTAAAAGATGTAGAGGAATTTAAGGCTGAACTTCTGACTGGCACATTGAGGTCAGCAGGTCAACCAAGACTTCAGAGTTATTCACAGATGTGGCCTGCGGGGCCTCTGGAGTTTTCACACAAACGGGCTTACCAGTTGGGAGCATCCTGTGAATTCTTTCCCTTGTTTCAAAGTTAATAAATCCATATTTTAAAAAAGCCTCAAATTCAGTGCAAAAATAAATGTGATATGTAAACAAATGCCTCAACTGGTAAGTGTGTAAAATTGTATTTTAAAAAATTTTAAATAATTCTAGAAATAAATACCATGGTTTGTTTCTATAACACAAGAGAAAATTCATGCTGTTTTGGAAATCAAAACTCCTGAGCAGATTTAAACTAGTGTTTGCAAGGTGATCATATAAAATAGCTATGATTTTTTTCTAACTTTTTAGTTTTAGTATATGGATCACTGAACCTGGAACCCAAATGTTCTTACAGTCACCCGACAAGCTTGAGTACCTATCCTACAGTAGTGGGCTACATGACTGACTGAGACTTTTCTAAAAAAATATAGATTTCAGGGTTTCATGCAAATAAATAGAGTCGTCTTATAAGCATGTAGAAGGTAAGTGTTTTTATTGAAGACAAGCACCTTGCTCATAACCCTTGTAGAATCCCGCTTATGGCTTCTGACAGGGCAGGCAGATTGGCCTTCTAATTCAGGCTCCACAAAACCCTGAGAGTAATGAGGTAGGTGGAGGGTGCCTGCAATCTCAGAGTTTGAGGCGCCTGGTGGGAGGAGCTTGTATTGCAATCTGTGCTACATAGCAAAACATAGGTGTTGTTGTTGTTGGTTTGTTTAAAGCATATGAAACCATCTCAAAAATAAGACTAAAAAAACCTGGTTTTGACACAGAATCTTGCTAAACCTTGCAGTTATAACCTTAAGGCATACAAGAAAACTTTGATCAAGCAACTACTTTATACTAGGAAAGCACAAAATACTTCATATTTATCTTATTAGCTTAAATAAAAATGTAGGGGGAGAATAAATTAAATGTATTATTTACTATATGTATTTTAAAGACATCATTTTCTTTTTAAACAGAAGGAAAACTTACCTTGGCCTTCTGGCTTTCTCTCTGGGCATTCTAATTAAATCTTCTAAATGTCTATTCCTCTCTTCCAAACTAAAGAAAGAAACAATTGCATTTACACAAAAATGGACTTTTCTAGATGAATATTTTGTAGATTCTTTGGAGACTTAGTTACTGTTCTATTACTGTAAAAAAAAAAACCAAAAAAACAAAAAAACAAAACCCACCATAACCCAGGCAACAAAAGCAAGCATTTAATTGGGGGCTTGTTGAGTCCATTGTTATCATGGCAGGAAACAGCCGATGAAAGTTTTACATCTTAATCCACAAGCAGCATGTTGAGAGAAAGACAGTGGGCCTGGCATAAGCTTTTAAAACCACCAGTCCCACCTCCAGGAACACACTTTCTCCAGCAAGGCCAAACCTCCTAATCCTTCCCAAACAGTTCCACAAACAGTGAACCAAGCCTTCAAACCTAAGAGCCTATGGAAGTCATTCTCATTCAAACCACCACAGAATCTGAACATTTTCTGGCAACTCAGAGAACACTTGGTTAATTTTTTCCTTTATAGGTTCCAGAGCTAAAAACAAGAATAGATAATAGCAATATATATAGCATGCCATTCAGCTATCTTTGTTTGCATAGTGCATACACTATATAGCCCTGGGGTAGTGTGTTAATGGAGCTCCTGATCTGGGTTGTTTTACCACAGGAAAATGCTTGGTGGTGTCACAGCATGATCACAGCATTCTGTTGGCCTGCTAGTGATTTGCATATTTTCTATTCTTATGCATTGAAAGAGAGAGAGAGAGAGAGAGAGAGAAAGACAGAGACAGAGAGGAAGACAGAGAGAGATATAGATCCAAGCAAGAGAGACATTTAGAATCTCTAATAGACTCTTCAGGGCACATAGTCAACATGCTAAAAAATAAAATTTCAAAGCAAACAGTACTAAAAGCTATAAGTAAGAAAAGGCCACCTCACTACAGAGGCATCCACAGTGTATCAAACATCTAACCAGAAAGAACGGAATGATTCAAAGGTAAACACAGTTCATCAAACCTCTCAAAGGAAGCCCTAATCTAGAAGAATGGAATAATATATTTCAAGTCCTAGAAGCAAATTACCTCCAAATAAGATTATCCAGAAATTTGTCTTCCAGAATGTTAGAGAAATATGGATATTTCAAGACACACACACACACACACACACACACACACACACACACACACACACTAAAATAACTCAAGACCACCAAGCCAGCATTGCAAAGGATACTTAAAGGAACCTTAACTAGAGAGGAGGAAGATTCTGAACAAGGAGCCCAGCAGACCCACAACCCCTCAGATGGAGAGAGAGACAAGAACAAGTAATAATCCAGTTAACCGGAAAACAACCAACCAAGTCACAGGAACCAGCACTGCTCTCAATATTAACTCTAAGTGTCAGTGGGTTAAAGTCCATTAACCACTTAAGACACCGAATGGCGGGGCTGGTGAGATGGCTCAGCGGGTAAGAGCACCCAACTGCTCTTCCGAAGGTGATAAGTTCAAATCCCAGCATCCACATGGTGGCTCACAACCATCCATAACGAGATATGGCGCCCTCTTCTGGAGTGTCTGAAGACAGCTACAGTGTACTTACATATAATAAATAAAATAAATCTTAAAAAAAAAAAAAAAGACACCGAATGGCTGCTTGGATTAAAAAGGAAGATCCAAGTTTCTTCTGTCTCTAGGAAATACAACGTAATGGCAAAGACCAGTCACAGATGGAAAGTGACAGATGGAAGTCAAGTTACCTAGGAAATGAAAGTAAAAAAACCCAGGCTGGCAGGGTTCAGGAAACACCAAAGGTGGGCACAATGTAGGGGTCGGTGAGCTAGCTCGGTGGGCAACAGCTCTTGCCACACACACCTCAACCTGAGCTCAATCCCAGAACCCACAGTGGAAGGAGATAACTGGGTCCCTTTGACTTATACACACACACACACACACACACACACACACTCAGGCAAGTCTGTGTATATGCAAAACACACACTAATTAATTGAGAGAAAACAAAAACCCAAACAAAATGTTAAGTACGTAAAGCAGATGTTTTTACCTGGGTTAGGTCATAACGGAGATCATTTTGTATCTTTAGAACCATGACTGACACTTAGTGCCACTATTTAGGATGTTAGAACATTTTCTATGCCTCAATTTCTTCTGCTTCTAATGTAGATCATTTTTAGAAATTGACAAGCACACAGGACAATCTCTATATTTGTGTTGTAGCGTAGAAACAAGTTAAGGGAGTTCCTGTCTTCCCTTTTCCTAACTTGGACCTGATATCAACCCTGATACCCCAAACTTCTAGCCCACCTCTGACATTTTGTATACGCAGATGTTCAGAAAATTCTGAACATCTTTGGGATGGGAATGAGTCAAGAGTGGCTCTTAGACCCATCTATTGATCTCTGTCATCTAGATTTCTGCTCTCCAGGTTGTACACTTTCATAATCAACCAGGCTAGGCTAGTCAGCTTGCCCCTTCTTGGGAAGAATGTGAAAGGCTGGGGTCTGGGGGACAGGTTGAACTGTTTCCTGGCCGTTCTGTTGTTTGGGATTGCACAATAACTTTTGTTGGTTTGGTTGGTTTTTGGTTTTTTGAGACAGGCTGGGGGTAGGGGTTTTTCTCTGTGTAGCCCTGGCTGTTCTAGAACTCCTTCTGTAGACCAGGTTGACCTCAAACTCAAAGATCCATCCGTACTGCATTCCCAAGGGATTAAAGACTGACCGGCACACCTAGCTGTCCAGGAAGTGTAAGGTGTGGCAGTCCCACCTGGAGAAGGCTGGGTCATGATGGAAGGTCCATGTCCTGTGTATTGCGGTAGTGCCAACACCAGTTTATTGGAGCCTGCATGTCTACCCACAGCTGCTTCTGTCAGTGGTAAGGTTTCTCATTTGTGTGGGTTTGCTCAGGTAACCACACGCGTGGGGGCTGTTCTCCCACTATGGTTAGGGAATCCTCTGACAGGCAGAACGGGGTATCATGAACTCTGGGGAGTGGAGCTGTGGGCTGGTGATACCCTGGCAAGGAAAGAGTAGCTGCAAGGTGGCTCTCTGGGGTAAGTGGTTTGGCAAGCAACAGTCGCTGGCGCTCAGCAGTTCCTCTTTACCCTGTGGGAGTAATCCTGTCACAAAGCTGTCACTGAAGGAGGAAGGAAGTCTTGAGTGCTGGTTCCCATTGCTGAGCTGTGGTCCAGCTTCCAAATGAGACCATAGGTGCTCACCAACTGTGCAGAGGACACTGCCTGCTTAGTTCTGGGGCACAGGGTGGCCTTTGGCAAACTTGATGACCGACTGACTGCCATGCTCAATATTGGGGCTCTCAGCACCAATTTGCCCTACAGCCCCCCCCCGCCCCCCGAGAGTCTGCTGTGTGGTGGCTGTCTGTCCACCAGGTGGGCGAGGGTGGAGTGGGGAGGGAGGCAGTGCTGACAAGCCCAGGTCTGTTCTGCAGATCAACTTCTGGCACAGGCAGGATGGTAGTTCCACCCAGAAGAGGGGGATGGAGCTGGTGTTGGTGGGGACGTAGTGAAGACAGCTGATTCCTGACACAGTCAGCTGGAGAAAAATAAAGCCTTTGACTTCTTGTGTCTCCTTCCGGTGGGCAAGCAAGTGGCCAATCCTCACCATAGCTCAGGGGTGGGGCCATGGTTGCTTCTTGTAAGAGCTCTTCCTGTGGCTGGACCTCGGGGAAGACAGGAACAGCACCTCACAGCCTAGTAGCCAGGTTACCCAAGGCCAATGAAGATTTTTAAAAAACTAAATGAAATCCAAGATTGTAAGTCTCAAATTGCCTGAGATACTTTTGCTTTGGATTAAATATAAGCTGGTGGTACCTTTTTAAGAAGTTCGTTTGTAATACCAAATTTCTCAGAAAAAGCTTTTGTAAAACCTTTGAAAGCAGCAGAAGCAGTCTGTCAGAAGCCAGGCTTTGCTCTGACTCGAGTGTCCCCCAGACAAAAGAAGTAATAAAGTAGCTTATTCTGAACCAGGTTTAGGGTGGGTGGGGGGGGGGTCATGGTTTAGTCTATACTAAAGGATACACACACTCCCTGTTATCCTATTTCTAAGAGTCAAAGGGAAAAAAAAATCTTAGAAGTCAGAAAATAAAACAAAACATAAGTAGATAGTCAAAAATAATTTAAAAAATAGTTTTATTAACTTACTGTACAATCTGAGAATGGGATATCTCAAGTCTTCGGTCAGCACATTTGATAATTTCTTCATATGACGTTACCTTGAGAAAACAAATGTTTTGTTTTGTTTTTTAATAAATACGAGTATTTGTATTTAATTTTATTTTCTCCTTTTAAAAATCTTTACAAGTTGAAGTTTAATTATTTAGCGACAATAAGTACAATTTTTACAATAGACAAAACATTCTTTTTCTATTTTGGTATCAGAAATATGTATAACAATGGCATTAAACCCTCTCATCACGGGAAATGGGAGTCCCAGAAACTCACTGTAATCTACTGTGTTCCTCACAGTGACACAGGGGCCAGATAAGGATTATAGCCTATTAGGTTAAATTAATACGGTCTTGGTTGGCTTATGCCTGCATTTCAGCACCTGCGGGGGGCTGAGGCAACAGAATTTGGGATTCTAAGGCCAGACTGGGCCACATATGGAGACATTATCTCAAAAGACCAAAATGAAAACAAACAAAAAGTGTGAAGTAAAACACCAACTTGGTAAGAAGCTTAATTACTTTGAAGGTAAAGTAACAAAATTAAGACTTTCTTGGGCACTTCCCAGCTAGCTACCCAGCTAATGGGGGCATTTAACATGCATTGGGAGACGGGGGGGGGGGGGCGGGGGGAGCATTAGGGGTAAAAATGGCTCGGCAAACCTCAGATCCCTTTAGTTCTGGAGTTCCGTTGGATCTGATGTGATTTGGGGGTTGAGTTTATCATCGGTGTTTGGTTTGGTTTTTATGCTGAGGACCAAAGGCAGGGCACATGCTGGGCAGACGGCCTCCCATCTGGGCCACACCCCAGCCTGACATTTTCTGAAGTAGGTTTTGTTTTGTTCTGTTCTGTTCTGTTTCTGTGGGGAGACGAATACCTTATTTATCAGGCTGCCGACGCATCTCCGGTACTTGTCATTCTCCTCAATGAGTCTGCTGTAGTGGTCTTCTTTGCTTTCCAGAAGCCCTCCCAGCTTTGTGATCTATGGAGAGACATCAGTAAAAATGTAACCTGGAAACCACCATGAGATGGGTGTAAAATAAAATGAAACCCATCAGCTCTAATTTATTGTACTGTCCTCTGAAACTGAGTTCTAATGGAGTGAGTTATGATACAGGTGGCCGGATCTGGGAGCGGCTTGTATATAGAGTAGCAATTATGATAGACTTTTATTGATTCTGTTGTTTTCTCCTGTGAAATAGCTTTGTAAATAGCCAAACATCTGCTGGTACCTGCAAACATGAATCACACCCAGGTCTTGTTACCATCCTTTGCACAGACAGCCCACACAGAGGCATGCTTGAGTCGGAGCTAAAGCTGTGNGGATCTGGGAGCGGCTTGTATATAGAGTAGCAATTATGATAGACTTTTATTGATTCTGTTGTTTTCTCCTGTGAAATAGCTTTGTAAATAGCCAAACATCTGCTGGTACCTGCAAACATGAATCACACCCAGGTCTTGTTACCATCCTTTGCACAGACAGCCCACACAGAGGCATGCTTGAGTCGGAGCTAAAGCTGTGGTGTGTGTGACGATGTAGACCCTCCCTTGCAAACGATACAAGTGTCTAAGGCTTGGCTTCATGTACTTCACAGTCCAGCCTACTGTCCATTTTTTTTTGCAAGAATACTATTGAAATTAAATATTATACGGGTTGGCGAGGTGGCTTTGTATGGAAAGGCACCTGTAGCCATAGCTGATGATCTGAGTTCTATTCCCCAGACACACACAGAAAGGGGAAAACCAACTCCTGTAAGTTGTCCTCTGACTCCATGTATGCCATGACACTTTGCATGACAACACACACACACACATACACACACACATCAATCAGATATAATAAAAGTTTTAAATAAAAAGTTAATTTTTTTGAGAGTGGCATTTAGGGTCATTAGGAAAGCTTATTAATAATTTTCTCTCAAAGCTAATTTTCTTTTCTTTTTTTTTTTAAAGATTTATTTATTATTATACGTAAGTTCATTGTAGCTGACTTCAGATGCACCAGAAGAGGGTGTCAGATCTCATTACAGGTGGTTGTGAGCCACCATGTGGTTGCTGGGATTTGAACTCAGGACCTTAGGAAGTGCAGTCAGTGCTCTTACCCACTGAGCCATCTCGCCAGCCCCAAAGCTAATTTTCAAAGAAATTATAGAAGAAAAACTGCAGAAAACATCCTACTAAATAGCAGTGCCAAGAGTGATTTTTCAGGGCTGGAGAGATGGCTCAGTGATTAAGAACACTGACTGCACTTCTGAAGGTCCTGAGTTCAAATCCCAGCAACCACATGATGGCTCACAACTATCCATAATGGGATCTTCTGGCATGTCTGAAGACAGCTATAGTGTACTTTCATATAATAATAAATAAATCTCTGGGCCAGAGCGAGCGGGGCCAGAATGAACAGAGGTACTGAGTTCAATTCCCAGCAACCACAGCCATCAGTCTGGCTACAATGTACTCACATACATAAAATAAATAAACCTTAAAAAAAAGAGTGATTTTTAGTCTTATTACATTTTACATATACTCAGACATCAGTAGAGGAGGACCTTAACGGAGCAATGGTAAAGCAGTATGCTATAGAGGCTGCAGCAACCCCTCCCTCCCTCTTTCCTTCCCTTTTCTTTCCAGGGATGGGAAAAGAACCTAGGGCCTAGCTTCTGATAGGTGAGCTCTACTTCCAGGACACTTATTATTATTATTATTATTATTATTATTATTATTATTATTAGTAGTAGTAGTAGTAGTAGTAGTAGTAGTAGTAGTAGTAATTTTGAGGCAGGGTCTCCCTAAGATGGCCAGGCTGGCCTTGAACTCAATGTATATATAGCCTTAATTAATCACACCCTTGAAATCCTCCTTCCCTAGTCTCTAGTGTTCTGGGATGAGAGGCATGGACTGTCACTTTTCTTGTCTTTTAAAGGTGAATGGCTATGTAATGAACAGAGTGCTGAAGTCTGCTCTTAAGTCATTTAGAAATAAAGGACAGACTTCTCTGCTGTGTTAGAAGCATTATCGGTCTTTTCCCTTACAGTGAGACCGTAGAGATTTCTAGTATTGTTTACATTGTATTTGTGGCACAGTGTAATAATCTATCTAATACACACAAACTTTACTGTGATAAAATTAGGACAGTTCACATTTCCATCTCCGTAGATCTTTTAAAAACAACCTTTGAAGCCGGGCCTGGTGGCACACGCCTTTAGTCCCAGCACTTGGGAGTGCTGGGCGGATTTCTGAGTTCGAGGCCAGCCTGGTCTACAGAGTGAGTTCCAGGACAGCCAGGGCTACACAGAGAAACCCTGTCTCAAAAAACAAATAAACAAACAAACAATCTTTGATTATTGTGTAACAGTTATACATATTTATGCAGCTAAATGAATGGAACAGGAGGATACTAAAGTAAATGAGATACATCAGCCCCAGGAAGATAAACACTTCGTGTTCTGTTTCATAGACAGATGCTTTTAAACAGTTGAAGTCAATGTCCAGTCGTGATGTCTAGAGGCTCAGAAGAATGAGGAGAAGTCGGGATAGCAGGGGCTGGACAACTGGTATCAGAACATGGAGAGCAGTAGTGATAGATGCAGTGTTCACAGTAACCAGCACATATCCTATAAATAATGGGTGGGGAAGCAGCCAAAACTCCAAACAAAGTTATGGTAAGAAGAAAGAGATTGATTAATACACATTGTATATGTATACTAAAATACAGTACACACAAAGGAATATTACACTGTGTTTTTAACTGTTTTCTGTAATGGTCTAAACACCAAAATCATGTTTTTATTTTCTTCCATTTTTCTGCATTCTCTTTTGGACCACTCTAGGTTACTAAGAGTTACTTGCAACCACTGTGACCGAATGCAGCAAGTAAAGTAGCACACATAAAAACCTCAGCGTGCTTCATCCACAGTGAAAAGTAACACAAATCTCAGAGAGCCGTGTGCAGTGAACGCCTGTAAGGCCAGAACTTCAGAAGCTGAGGTGGGCCATTAAGGGAGAAAGATTGGCTTGAACAAGACAGTAAGATCCTATCTCAAAAAATAATTATGGGCTGGAGAGATGGCTCAGCAGTCCAAAGCACATCTGTTGCTCTTTTGGAGGACTCGAGTTTGGTCCCCAGCACTGGCATCAGACAGTTCATACTCAACTATATAATATGACATCCTCTTCTGGCCGCTGAGGGCATGGATGTACATGTATACAATTAAAGAACATTTTAAAGACAAAACACTTAAAAAAGGAGGGTTACAGCAGCTAGGAGAAGGTAGAATGAGGGTTACAGCAGCTAGGAGAAGGTAGAATGAGGGTTACAGCTCGGAGAAGGTAGAATGCTTCCCTGGCAGGAGGAAAGCCTTGGGTTGGAGCCCTAGAAACCGGGAAAATAAAAGCACATTTACCTTCTGGCTTCTGGGTTTTGAAAAGCATATGTATTAGCCTAAAAAATTATGCTGAGCAATATTTACATTTATATAAGCATTTTAAAAATCAAAATTTGAAGGCCGGGCGTGGTGGCACATGCCTTTAATCCCAGCACTCGGGAGGCTGAGGCAGGTGGATTTCTGAGTTCGAGGCCAACCTGGTCTACAAAGTGAGTTCCAGGACAGCCAGGGGTACACAAAGAAACCCTGTCTCGAAAAACCAACCAACCAACCAAACAAACAAACCCAAAAAATCAAAATTTGAGCCAGGCAAGTGGTGGTGCACACCTTTAATCCCAGCACTTGGGAGGCAGAGGCAGGCAGATTTCTGAGTTCGAGGCCAGCCTGTCTACAGAGTGAGTTCCAGGACAGCCAGGGCTATACAGAGAAACTCTGTCTCAAAAAAAAAAAAAAAAAAAAAAAACCAAACCAATAAATAAATAAATATTTATTTTATGTGTATGGATGTTTTACCTGAATATGTGTCTGTATACTCATTGCATATCTGGTATTCTGAGAGATAAGAGGAAGGCATTGGATTTCTTGAAATTGGATTTACAGACAGTTGTGAGTTTCCTTGCAAGTGTTGGGAATTGAACCCGAGTCCTCTAGAATCGCAGCTTAAACACCCAGCCAATTCTCCAGTCTGATACGTACATGAAAATACTTTCATATTTTTGTTGACATTACTGCCACAGTGCCAGTGTGAATATTTTAATGATACTTTAATAATACGTTGAAGATTGATAACTTCTTCAAATTTAATAGATGGTACTGGGTGTAAAAGGGACCATAAGGCATTGGTCTGTCTTACCAAGAAATCAAGTTCCTCATTCAGATTGTGGTATTTATCCAGTTTAGCTGCCAACAACACAGGTGCATCTCTGGTACTCTTGACCTCGTCTGCATCAAAATCTGTAATCTGAAATTAGATATGTTCGTACACATTTCAGTCCTTACATACTCTTAGCATTTCACAGTATCATTTTAGCTTGAGAATCAGAGGGAGAGGGCTGGAGAGACGGCTCAGCAGTTACGAGCATGTACTGATCATACAGAGGCCGCAGGTTCGTTTCCCAGTACTACACAGTGGCCTCACCAACATCTGTAATTGCAACTTCATGGGATCTGATGCCCTCTTCTGGCCTCTTGCATATACATAGTCCACACATGTGCAGGCAAACCACCCATATATATAAAAGTGATATGAGGCTGGATTCATAGAAATACAGAACTTTGCACTGGATAAGGGCTCACACCTTCAATCCCATCACTTGGAAGGCAGAGGCAGGCAGATCTCTGTAGGCTCTGGGACAGTCAAGGGTATACAGAGAGGCCCTCTCTCAAAAAGCAAACAAAACAAAACAAAACAAAACCAAAAACAAACAAATAGCCCAGAACTTAGCTAGAAGGACATTAGCAAAGTTGCCAAGAGAACATGAATATCTGTGGTGTATTTCCATGTTGAAGCCAAGTATAACATGTTTAACTCACCTCAATAGTGTGGTCTTGAAGTACCTTTTCACTAGCAATTAACTCTTTAAGAGTTGCAATTCTGTTTTTATGTTTCAATAACTAGGAAAAAAAAAGCATTTTTGTATTTTAGAGGAAAAGAAATAAAATTGACTACTAAAACATTTACGATAAAGTCATCCAACAACACAAAGACCAATCTTTACATGATATCATGGTTTTACCACTTCTATGACGAGTTTCTACAGAGGGTTCAAGACTGCTGTGCTTAGCAAGACAAGCTGGCAAGTCACCTGGAAGCCTGCATTGTCTGAGGTGTCTACGGCTCCAACCATGAATGACTCAGTTGTTCTCAGCATCTCGTTTAGACTGAGCACTTACCTGCTTTCTGGTGGGTGGGCCTTTGGTACATGACTCCTTCAATAAAACATCTATGGACATTGGTACATGACTCCCTCAATAAAACATCTATGGACAAGTGGTTTTACTGAACTAGCAGATGGCCCTTCACCCTGTGATCACTATTTAGTGCAGGGGAAATGATTTGCAGATTTTGTGACTCCTCCAGGACACATGGAACCCTGGCTGCTTTCTCTTGGCTGCCTCTGGGTATAAGACATCCTAGTTAGCTGAAAGCCGAGTCCCATTCAGGCCTCGGAGTTCGTGGTGGAAAGCAAGAACCAAGTCCTGCGACTCGGTGTGGTGGCTCCCGTTCCTAGCTACTGAGCCATCTCATCGACCCCATGTGAATCAAACTTCCCAGTGGAGATTTAAGTTGTAAATAAGTCAAATGTTAGATATTGGATCTACTTCTAAAAGGCATAATTAAGCTAGTCTGGTCCCCAAGCACTTTTTACACAAATCCAGAACTTTAGGAGCAACCGTTGTTCTGTGATGTTCTAGCTAACTCTTCCCAGTAAATTGAATGAGGTTTTAGAAAAACAAGAAGACAGTACCTCTTTATCTAAGTCTTTCTTTTTAAGCTGGCAGTCCTTCAGTCTCTGCAGCATTACGTCATTAGCTTTCTTACTCTCTTCGCAAAGCTCGACATCAGGACTGGCGAGGTCCTAAGGATAATGGTTTGAGAGACTAGATTGAAAGGTTTTCGCTGAAGCTAAAACGGAGGAGGAGGACTGTTTAGAAATAAGGGGCCAAAGGAGATAAATTATATTGAATCCCCTGCTTCAAATGCTCTTCATCGCTTCACTAAGAGATAATACAAAAGTTAAGACGAGAGTTAATAGAGAGTTATTATGTAGATTCACACATGTACATAGACTGCTAGTGAGAGAGGGTAGTATACTGTTAATCCTCATCTATGATAGATGCATGCTTATATATTCATATGAACATTGCTCCTTAGCCTGGCCAGTTTACATATTCAAACCTTAGATAAATTGGTACCTCTGACACATTAGAAAGGCCAGGCATCCTGAACAATATAGCAGCTAGGTAGTTCGAGAGTAGCCAGGATGAAGATAGTTGTAGCAAGGTAACCTAGAGGTCTAATGTGTAACGGTTTGTGTTGCATTCTGCTGCGTATCTGTGAAACTTGGGACAAGAAGGTCAGCTCTTACAAAGCTTGCCTTGTTTTTCTGAGTTAAATGTCTAAAAGGCAGGGAATGATGCCAGGTTGACGGGAACATGTCAGGGACAGTAAGTGTGGATGCTTCCAGGGATGGTCAGGAAGTCAGCAGATAACTTCCTGTGAGATCATTATCGGCTTGAGTCTGCATCAGGTACAGGACAGTGAGTGAGGTGGGAGACACAGAACAGGTAAACAGGAAGTAGTTATTTGAGATGGGGTGTGATCTACTGAGAAGGCGGGTGACATACTGCCATTAAGATATCTGGTACCTAAGCAGCCAACAAAGGGGACTGAGAAAAACAAACAAACAAGCAAACCAGTAAGGGGGGGGGATCAGGAGTCTAAGCAACTACGGTACATAACCATTGGAAGGCTGGGATGAAAAGCTAGTAACCAAGAAGGGTCTGGACCACATTTAATTTGAACCTTTAAAAAACCTGGGGCTGGAGAGATGGCTCAGCCATGTTAAGAGCACTGGCTCCTCTTCCAGAATTTCTGAGTTCAATTCCTGGCAACCACATGGTGGCTCACAACCATCTGTAATGGGATCTGATGTCGTCTTCTGGTGTGTCTGAAGGCAACTATAGTGTGCTCATATACATGAAATAATAAAATCTTTCAAACAAACAAACAAACAGAGTTGTGTGTTTATGGGCCACAGTTTTGTGATGTGACCCGCACACAGATGACTTAGTGCACTATCTCACACTCAGTAAATCCTAATGTTCAACAGCCTTTAGGAAGATGAGACAAAGGTTTTTGTCTTCTATTAAAAACATGGCAATGCCAGGCAGTGGTGGCATGTGCCTTTAATCCCAGCACTTGGAAGGCAGAGGCAGGCAGATTGCTGAGTCTGAGGCCAGCTTGGTCTACAGAGCCAGTTCTAGGTCAGCCAAGGCTACACAGAGAAACCCTGTCTCAAAACAAACAAACAAAGCCCAAAACACAGCAAGCCTTGCCCTCAAATTCCAGTTTGAAGGATTGTGTTCCCAGTGGAAGAAGTGTACAACAGAAGAAAAGCCTCATTTGACAATCTTGCAAGTACACACCCTTTTGTATCATTTTTGTTGAATGCAGTTGCTGCCCAGGACAGAAGCAAGTGGAGTTCTCTATTAAGGAAACTGGCTGAGAAACGTTGTGTTCCTTGAACAAGTCACATAGCCACAATATGTAAGACTGGGATTTGAACTCATTAATAAATACTTCATTTAAAAATTATTCATTTATTCACTCTATGGACATAGGGTGTTTTGCCTCTGTGTATGTCAGATGCCCACAAAGGCCAGGAGAGTGGTTAGATCCCTTGGAATCGAAATTATAGGTGGTTCTGAATCTCCATGTGGATCATGGGAATCGAACCTGGGTTCTGTGGGATGGTGGCTCTTAACTCGTGAGCCACCTCTCCAACACTGTTACTTCGTTGTTCATTCTACCAATGTATACAATTGCTGCCCCCAACGACATTTTAATTAGGCAGACAACTCATTAATGTGAACACTCACTAAGAGCAGACTGGCTCAGAATAAAAGACTACTCGGGAAACAGGAAGGACTAGATGGCTAGTTACTATCTTATTCCTTACCACTGTATCATTCCATCTGACTACATTCACCTGTTAGTACTGAACATCAAAGATGAACAGCCCGAAGCCTGGGGAGCAGGGGTTGCCAGGCAGCTAGAGGTCTGGTTCTGTCTTTTCTTCTCCTGAGACTTAATTCTGCTACCTTTCACAGCCTCTCTCAGTTCACTCCAACTGAAGTATATGCTTTATTTCTTTATTTTGTTTCATTTTTTACCTGACACGTGAGAAGTCCTATTCTCAGGGCCAAAAGGCTGTGAATTCCAGAGGCCAGTGGAGAAGTTTTCTTCAGAGGTTGGAACTCCAGGTTTTCTTTACAAGATGAGCAATTCAGGAACAAATTACAATGTGTCCCCTTTGTATCCTACATGTGCACAATTCAGATTTATCACCATAAAGTCAAAGGACCCAAGTTAGTGTTTAAACAAAACACTGACAAAACACTAAAGCTCAAGCATTTTTCCATGGGCTACCTTTAGAATCTTAAATTTTATTGAGAAACACAAAGCAAACTTAAAAAAAAAAAATCATTGAGGACCAGATTTGTTACATTAGAAATTTGTAACTAATTTTAATTCTATAGTTGAAAAGACAGCAGGATTCTCATGTGTGATCCACATATCCTGTGGTGGTTTGAGTAAGAGTACCCCTCCATAGGCTCATTTATTTGAATGCTTGGTCGCCGGGGAGTGGAACTCTTTTGAAAGGATTAGAAGGATTACGAGGTGTGGCCTTGTCGAAGGTGTGGCTTTGTTGGAGGAAGTGTGTCACTGAGGGTGGTGGGCTTTGGAAGTTTCAAAAGCTCATGTCAGGCCCCGGGTCTCTTCTTTGGTCTACAGATCATGATGTAACTCTCAGCTATTGCTTCGGTACCTGCCTGTGTGCTGCCCTGCTCCCTGACATGATGATAATGGACTAAACTTCTGAAGCTGTAAGCAAGCCCATATTAAAGGCTTTCTTTTGTAAGAGCTGCCTTGGTCACATTGTCTCTTCACAGCAATAGAACAGTGACTAGTACACAGTACATGAACCAGGAGGGCAATTACATTACCACAGGTCACAGCGTTTCTAAAATACCATATACTTGAGAGAAGCAATGATGTCTTCTGAGAGAGGATATCTCTCAAAACTGGTATTCCAACATGCACAGCAAATTCTCCAACAATTATCTGCCCCTGCCCATTCTTTAAAAAATTTTTTTTTTCTGAGACAGGGTTTCTCTGTGTAGCCCTGGCTGTCCTGGAACTCACTCTGTAGACCAGGCTGGCCTCGAACTCAGAAATCCGCCTGTCTCTGCCTCCCGAGTGCTGGGATCAAAGTTGTGCGCCACCACGCCCGGCTCATTCTTTAAATTTTTAAGACAACATTGCCAAGGCTGGCTTTGAACTTGGGATCCTTCTACTTCAGACCCCAAATGTCTGAGATTATAAGCATGTGTTATACCTAGCAACAGCCATGTCTTTTGTTCCATGCCATTAGCTGAGTTACAGACATATTCATTATACCACATGAGTTCCAGAGTATGAGCCACTTTCAAACTGACTGTCCCTTTTAAGAATACTCTTCAGTCTGGCAGTAACATTAAGCACCTTTAACCCAAGCACTAGGAGGCAGAGGCAGGTGGATTTCTGTAAGCTCAAGGACAGCCAGGGCTACACAGAAAAAACAGGACTTGAAAATAAACAAAAGGGGCTGGAGAGATGACTCAGTGGTTAAGAGCACTGACTGCTCTTCCAGAGGTCCTGAGTTCAATTCCCAGCAACCACATGGTGGCTTACAACCATCTGTAATGGAATCTGATGCCCTCAAGTGTGTCTTAAGTGACAGTGTACTTACATAAAACAAATAAATTAAAAATGAAAATAAACAAAAAGAATACTCTTTATATCTGTTAAATGAATAAGAATATCCTTATTATTTATTCCATTCCATTCCATTTCATTTTGTATGTGCAACACATGTGGAGGTCGCAGAACCGTTTTTTGGAGTCAGATCTTTGTTTCAACCACATGGATTCCAGTCACTTAACTCCGGTTCTCAAGCTTGATGGCAAGTGCTTTTACCAACATAGTCATCTTGCCAGTCCCCAAACAGCCTTGTTTCTCACACAGCTTGGGTCCTTACTATAAAAGATGACACCAGGCAAGGCATGGTGGCTCACACCTGTAATCCAAGCAGACAGGGAACTAAAGCAGGAAAATTACTACAAATTGGAAGCCAGCATAGGTTACATAATAAAATGGTCTCAAAAAAACAAAAAATTACTAAATAAATAAATAAATAAATGGAGGGAGAAGGAGGAAGGAACGGCAGATACAGATCCAAAGGCCAGGCCATCATAGCCTATAAGTGGCCAGGCCACCATAGCCTGTAAGTGGCCAGGCCACCATAACCTGTACATGCCACTGGTTTTCCGTTGGGACCTCATCACAGTGGCTCTGATGCTCTGCTCCAGAATGACTACTGAAAGCACTAAAAAAGATGCAGAGATGGAGGGCAGAGGCACCACTCCACCACACCGCTAACATCCTAGCATTACTATAAAACCTCTGTTGATGTCATAGATGCTTTCAGACCATATTTTGAGAATATAGACCTAGAGTAAAGAAAGAACAATAAGACTGTGAATTTGGAAACATTAAAAAAATTCTTTGGTCAAGATTAGACTAGGAACTTCACTTTTTCTTCTCCTATCCCTCCCCCACCCCACCCCCACATACACAACCCCTGACAGGGATTCTCAGTGGAGGACCTGGAACTCACTCAAACTTACAGAAATCCACCTGCCTCTGTCCCCCAAGTGCTGGAATTAAAGGCCTGTGTCACCACTGCCCAGCTAGAATCTAACGTCTTAACAAAAAAACTAAGGGAAAAAAAACCCAAACCCAATGTCATGTTAAACCTCTGTACTTAAACCACCTGGAAAGTTTCATGGAGTGGGAGGAGCTAAACTCAAGGCCTCTGCTAAAGTCAGCTGCTCTGAAAAGTGTCCCCTGGGATCTTGCTAGAACTGTGTGCTCTCAAGCACCATCCAGCTAGTCTCTATGACAGCAAACCCTCCAGGCCATGCTGCACATGTCTGAGTTTGAGAATCACTAATTTAGGTGACCCTTAGAGAGCTTTTCAGTGTTTTTTTTATTTTTTTATTTTTTTATCATCATTATAAATGTTTGTTCCAGACTTGGAAGGCAGGGGCAGGAGGATCACTAGAAATTGGAGGCCGCCCTGGTAACATACATATCAAGACCATCTAAAAAACCAACCAACAATGAATAATAATTTATATTTATTATTTATAGTAATATTTATAATATAATAATATTTATAGTAAAATAGACTTGTCCAATTTTCTAGCTCAAACTGGCTTGCTTTTTTTCTTCAGCAAGGTGCCCGTCCACTGGCATATACACCACAGCTGCCAGATCTGCTTTCATTTGGCTAGCAACATCTTACTCTACCTAGACAGCACAGTGGCTCATACCTGCAAATACAACAAGCGCTATCTCAGGCATTGGCATCTTGGGTTCAAGGCCAGCCTGGGCTACATAGCCAGACCCTGCCACATTCAAATAAGCTAACTGAAATAGATTCTACTCTACTTAGTTAATATTTACATACTAGAGGGAAGAAATAGAACAGGTAATAGGAAAGCACCCCTTCCTGGAGGTGCTGCCGGATACTTAGCTAAAACAAACAAACCAAAGCTGTAGAATGACGTTTTTAAAAATTCGGTTTTTCGAAATGTGTTCACAAAAGGTTCTAATGCTGTTTCCAGTGCTCTACAATTCTAGTATCCGCTCCAGCACAGGCTTTACTTTGTAAGGAAAAGAGCAATTTTCTTTTGTTTATTGCTAAGGCAGATTTGGAACCACACTTCAAAAATCCCCTGGTAGCCAGCTAAAATAAACCAAACATACCCCACAATTCCCAACCAAAACAAAACAAACCAAAAAGAAAAAAGAAAGAAATCCTCTTTCTTTTTTTTTTTTTTTTTTTGGTTTTTTGAGACAGGGTTTCTCTGTGTAGCCCTGGCTGTCCTGGAACTCACTCTGTAGACCAGGCTGGCCTCGAACTCAGAAATCCACCTGCCTCTACCTCCCAAGTGCTGGGATTAAAGGCGTGCGCCACCACGCCCGGCTTAAGAAATCCTCTTTCAAAGGAGTCTTCTAGACATTGGTCATGGGTACCCATAAAATTCCCAGATTAATCATCCCCTCTATCAAAGTCATTACAAGAAGCCAAGAATCATTGTTCTTTAAGGCAGGCGAGCACTCAGCAACCAGTAGAAATGTCCCTAAGCCTGTGGTGGGTTTCCTTTCTGTTTCCCTCTTTTGAAAAGAATTCTTCCTACAAACACTCTATCTGAGTGTCCAGTCTGAGTGTCCATCACTAGACTTCGTGAAACTCTGGGGATTGTGTTAGAATTCAGCATCTGCATCCATACCTGGGTGACATCTGGCTCCAGCTGCTCCTTTGACTGAGTAATCTCAAAGCGAGGGGTGCAAGCTTGGGCCTCCCTCTTCGCAGCCTGCTGTTGGAGTTCTAAGTTCTCCAGCTTCAGCTCTTCGACCTGCCGCTGGAGCGCCATGGTTTGAGCTCTCTCGCTCTCACAGGTGAACAGCAAGCTTTTCACTCGTGTGACCAGCTTCTCAACTCTCGCCTTCAATTTCCGCCTTTCTTTCAGGTTTTCCTTTTCCCGCCTCTGGAATTCCTCCTGAAAAGACAAGAACTCTTGTTCCCGGATCTCCTTCTCCCGCTTCAACAAGTCCAGGGCAGACCTGGTGGCCTTCTCTAGCTCCTCTTTGTGCCGCTGCAGCCGCTGGAGCTCTTCGTCTTTCTTGCTTAAGGTCTTCTCGGTCTCCAGGCACTGACTGGCCGATCTGGTTTTCTGCTGTATCTCAGCAATATACCTTTCCTGTAAGCGCACGTAATGGACCTTAATCTTTTTCACCTGGAGCTGGAGGCAATCCTTGTCTTTCTTGGATTCCTGGAGGTGCTTTTTGGTGTTAGCCAAAGCTTCCTGCAGATCCTGAAGTTTCTTGTTGATGTCATTCTTCTCTAGGATTACATTGTATTTATCATTGATTAACTCCTCAATGTTCACCTTTAGTTTATTTATGATGTCAGCCAACACATGCTGTTTGGTGACCTTTGTCTGTAGTTCTTGAACCCTATTTTCTAAGTTCAAGTTCTTACCATGGAGGTCTTGAATCTGCAGTTCCTGTTTTTTGTTAGTCTGTTTTAATTTCTGCAAGGCTTCATTTAAAGCCATGTCCTCTTCCAGAGGCTCCAAGCCTTCGAAGCCTACCTCCGTATCAGGCCTCAGGAAGTTGTCCTGAGATCTACTTCCCTTCAAGATGCCAGCTGGAGACCACGGTGAGGAAATAGCTAGGCTGTCAATGCCATCTTCTGTGACTTCTTCCTGGTGACTAACTGATATCTCAGAAATCTCTCCAGAATTCTGTATTTCTTTTGAAGAAACTTCTGGCTGTAAATTATAATAAATAAATGTGAATGAGTAGAGTGCTGAACACAACTCCCACCAGCACGTCAGAGCACAGCAGGAGGCATGAGCTAGACACGTGCATCTTGACATGTGCATCTTATTGACTCAAAGAAAAGTTCTATGGACCGTCGCCATCTTCCATCGTGTCAACTTCCTGGTCACATATATGGGGCTTTCTTTGATTTCAAAATCAATTTTAAACAAATGTGCTAATTACTATAGACTATAAGGGCTTTTGAATAAAGATCTCTAATAATAGTCTTCACCTATGCTGATCCCTATGAACATAAGAACAGCAGGCATACTGCAGGACTGATTATATGCCCACAATACATGTTGGTGGGGGTGTATCTGTAACAAAAGACTGCATAATCGTGGTATAGAATGCTGAAATGAATATGACATTAAGTCCTCTCATAAAAGATATCTGTAGGGATGATATTATATCAATTTAGAGATGTTGAACCCCTGACTTTTAATGACTTTTCCCTGGAATAAAGTCAAGGTTTCTGAGGTCCGGCTAACCACTCTTGATAGCTTACCTACCCATGCCCGCCTATCATCATCTTCTACCATACCCTCTGCTCCCCAAAGTCCCGTGTTTCCTGAACACTTGGGCTTCCTTGATGCCCTAGTAGGTATCACAGACCAAGCAAGTACAGGGAGTTCAGATAAACCGCTCCTTGTTTGTGGAATGCTTTTCACCCCACAGTTGCCCAGAACTACACCAAGCAAACCTCTGCAGACCCTCTGCCTGGAGAAGAGCCCTCAGCAGAGGCGACCATTCCACTCTGTGTAACTCTAAGGGTCAAGTGCATTCATTCATCTGTGTGATTCATTTGCTAATCTCTATGTCTTTTCCGAATAGAAGAGAGCCATGTGTTTTTCTTGTTTGTTCTTTAACCATTACATAGCCTGTTCTGGTACATACCAGATTCTCAAGAGTAACTATTGACTACTGAGGAAAAAAAATACTAAATTCGATGGCAAAAGAACAAGCAATCTTGAGAAACTCAAATTCATCTTTGAAATGCTGGTTTCTAGCTGGGCGGTGGTGGCGCATGCCTTTAATCTCAGCACTTGGGAGGCAGAGGCAGGCAGATTTCTGAGTTTGAGGCCAGCCTGGTCTACAAAGTGAGTTCCAGGACAGCCAGGGCTATACAGAGAAACCCTGTCTCGAAAAACCAAAAAAAAAAAAAGAGAGAGAGAGAAATAAAGAAGAGAAATGCTGGTTTCTAGAAATCGACATGGGTAAGTTAAATTCTCTTTCAAATACTGCCATCTAATTTCCAAATAAATGGGGAGCCTTCTCACAATCACAGACAGAGGAGTAATACCTTTTCTTTGGGAACTCACATGGAAAAAGTGACTATTTACACTGCTTTTGGATTAAACTCTTCTTTGCTGGACTTGTCTAGAGAATCCAGAGACTTTATATTGTTGATAATGCCAGTGCTTTTAGGATATCACACACACGTGAGCATCACCAAGGAAACCTAAGACAAGTTCATTTTTCCTTGTTCAAAGAAGTCCAAGGAGGTGAAACCATCCGTGGCTTGCTTTGTCACATGATTTAACAAACACCTCTGTACAACCTCCCTTTCTCAACCTTTGCCTCAAGGTACACCTCACATAGAAATGGGTTATACTGATGGCACTGTTTGCTATGCCATGCAAATACTAAGGAACTCTGGACAGTGAGTCAGAATCCTTACAGGGGAACCCCCCCCCCCACATTTGGTAGGACTAATCTCTAAGTATGGCCTGCATTTATTAGGAAAAATTGTATTTGATTGGTTATGAGTCCATGGGAGCAAAGTCCCTTGTACTGACCTGATGATTTGATACTACTCAGAAAGGTCTCAGATTCTGTGCTTTCAAACAATACAAACACGCCCGCATCCTGTAGTTTGTCATAGGCTTTAATGACACCAGCACTCCAGCTTACCTCCTCTGCTTTATAAACATCTCTCAAGTCAAGCTGCTCGATGCAATTCTCCCTAGCAGACGAATTGTCACCATTTTGACGGACATTTTCTTTATCCAGAAAGCTTTGACGCTGACTGATGTTGAGGCCGACATCTACAACGGCACTTCTCACGAATGGCGCCTCCGTGAGCGGCTGTGCCTCTCCTCTGTAGTAGTTTAGACACAGACTTCTCGGAGATTTCCTCACTGGCTCATGAACAAGTTCGTCTTTATTTTCAGAAATGCTACTTTCCACTGAACTTTCTTCCTTAAATGGATCTGGCTTTTCGCTGCCATCTGCTGTATGGATGTTCACCTGGCTTGGCAACTCTGGCTTCTCCGAGTAAGAAAATGGCCCCCTCAGGTCTTGAACTGTCATTTCATCGTTAAACGCTTCTATCCAGTGAAATTTGCAAATGGGTTCACATTGTCTCGAGGAAGAAACCCTAGTGTTAGCTGGTTGACCCTGCTCACTCTCTGGGTAATTCCCAAGGTTGATATCTTAATAAAAAAAACAATAACGAGTTACCATAAATTTACAGAACAACTGTTACAGTTATACTTAAAATGATAACATCTTTTAAGAATTACAGAATATTTCAAACAAAGCAACTTTCTTCTTTTTTAATATAGCATCTTCTATTGATCTTAAGGCAGCCTCAAACTCATGTTCCTCAGCGGCTAGAATTACAGATGTGTGCACCTTGCTTGACTTAGGTTTGATCCCTAGCACCTACATGACAGCACACAGCTATCTAGTCCCAGGGGAGCAGACGCCCTCTTCTGGCCTCTGAGGGCACTCCTGACCTGGTTTACAGAGACACATGCAGACAAAACATTCATACACACAAAACAATAAAATATATTTTTCTTTTGTAAGACCCCAACTCAGTGTTTCCCAGACCTGTCTTTCCTACCTGGCAGCCTGAGAAGCAGATGACCACTGGGTGACCCGCCCAGGTGCCTGTCTCACTGTGTAAGGAAGGACCAGGGATGTTTGCTAAAGATAGCCTGAAACTCTTACGTTAAAGATAAACTGAAACTCATCATCCCCTTAAGATGTTTGCTCAGCTTCCCCATTTCTTGTGGAATGTTTGCCAAGGATAGCCTGTGGCTCCTTTGCCATAAATGAGCTGTATGCTGCTTACTCAATTTCCCCATCCCCTGTGAAATGTTCATCAAAGACAGCTCCACCAGAGACAAGCTGTAACTCATCCTCGGTCTAATGGTATTTACTCTGCCTCCCCATTTTTTGTGATTTTTAAAAAAAAGTTAATTAACTTTTTTTGTTTGTTTGTTTCTTTTGAGACAGGGTTTCTCTGTATAACCCTGGCTGTCCTGGAACTCACTTTGTAAACCAGGCTGGCCTTGACCTCAGAAATCTGCCTGCCTCTGCCTCCCAAGTGCTGGGACTAAAGGTGTGCGCCACCACACCCAGCTCATTCTTTGTGATCTTATCCTGGGCCCTTTCTGTGCAGTTTCTTCCCTTAAATACCCCCTCTCCCAGCTACTCGGGGCACCAAAGTCCTCTGCTTGATTTTGGGCCCAAGAGCTCTTGAAATAAAAATCCTCTTGCTGTTTGCATGAAGACCGTTTCTCGTGAGTGATTTGGGGTGTCGCCTCTCCTGAGTCAGAACGTGGGGGAGTGCTCACGTTGTGGGTCTTTCACTTTGAAGAAGGATTGAAAAAGGATAGGATAAATAATTGCAAATATGTAAGTGTGTTTAATTTTTATAAGTTTACAGTGCTAAAGAGGCAGAATCCCCAAAGCTCATTGGCCAGCCGCTCTAGCCAATGGATTAAATTAGTTTAGTTCAAAATTCTATCTAAACAAATAAGGTGCAGAGCAACAGAGGAAGATCCCCCAATGTCAAACTCTAGTATACAGAGGTACACACACACACACACACACACACACACACACACACACATGGCCTACAGGGTATAGAATAAAAGATAGCAGAAATAAATTTTCTTATCCTTTCTCCTTATTAACTGACCAACTCAGTTGTATAAAATAGCATTCAGTTCTACATAACTAACAACTCACCAACTCTCTGAAAATCTGTATGCTAAATGAAAAGCCAGCACCGAGTCAGATGGCATGTCTAATCTGCAGGCATACAGAAATGGAATAGCTGGATTCTAGAAAATACTCACCTTAAAGTTTGTTAGATATTGTGAAATCACTCTCCTAAGCAGTTGTTATCCATTTATATTTCTACCAGTTATGGAAAGAAAACTATTTTAAGCTGTGTGTGGTTGTGCTTTTAAATCACCTGGGAGATGGGTCTCTGCACGTCCATCGGGGACTATCTTGATTATATTAATTGATGAGAAAAGACCTATCTTAATTCTAGAGAGATCTTTCCCTGGGAGTGGGGGGAAGGGGGAGGCAGTGTATTGAGGGTGGGGAAGTGACCAAGTCCTCAAACAAAGCCACATCCACTCCAAGGCCACACCTCCTAATAGTGCCCCTCCATAAGAGAACCATTTTCATTCAAACTACCCCTTTTGAGAAGACTTGAATCACAGCTTGTTAATTAAAGATACACAGTCTTGGTTAAATCAGATCCTTAATGCAAATGGAAATAAAAAGCACTCTTACTTTAGAAAAAGAAAACTCCACCTTCTCATAGGATTACCTGTGGGTTTACTGTATAACATGTATAAAGTGCTTATCTCAGTACCTGGCTAGTATTACCACAGGACACATAGTTTCTGTATATTTCCGCAAAGGGATACTTACCACCTAACAAACTGCCTTCTGTGCTATAAATATCTTCAGAGAATGTGTGTGTAGACTCATTTCCCCTTTTTACATTCTTTGTTTCACTCTGTGTAATAATTTAAAAAGTATTATTAACACTTCAAGAAAACTGCTTCTTCTAAAGGAGTACATATTTTGCTATGTAGTTTCTTGTGAGATTTTGTTTTATAGGCACAATATGCATTTTAATACATTTTCCCACTGCGTATTTAGCTCTCTCTAAATCACTCGCAGAAGAGTCACATTAAGTGACAAGTAGCCGGTTACTTAGTTGTTGTTGTTGTTTTTTTAAGTGAGATTATGTATCTTTAATCACAAGGACAGTGAAGATGTTTATATCTCTTGGTGATAACTTTGGAGATGAGCTTTTAGAGACAGGGTTTCAAGAGATATTACTTTTAGACTTTCCTGAAACTCATGTGGACCACAGCCTTCAACCATGACATCCTCTGACCTTGTGCTCACAAGAGATTCGACATGTGACCCATCATGGCCAGATGGGTAATCATTTTTTTCTCGGTTCCTATGATAGGACATAGCTGGTGTGGATGGTGGAGGGCAGCTTTGGGAAGTACATTCCTTCCTTCCACCTTGTTCTGAGTAAGGACCTCTCTTGACAATTCTCTGCCTCCCATCTCACAGTAGGGATGATGGGTTTACAGATGCACACTACCAGTAACTGTGGCTTTTCCCCTGGTTTGGGGGAATTGACCTTGGGTTATCAGGTCCGAGTAGCAGCACCTTTAACTGCTAAGCCACCTTGCTAGCCTCAGCTCAGATAATTCTTTAATGTTTATTAAATCTTGTCTGAACAGATATTTGTTATTTCTGTTTTTGTTTGTTTAGTTCACATTGAAGATAAGAGTCCAGTCGTGAGGAGACAGCTGATTCCACTGAATAATTTATAAACACATGTAGGTCTGTTCTTCAGTATTCTTAATGTTATATAAGATAATAGGGAATATTAAATTAGTATTAGAAATAAGATAACATAGCATGTATTTAAATTTTTTGAGGAAAAAACTTGGTTTTATCATAAATAGTATCTCACACACGTGGATCTGAATGATTCCCTACTTCACAGAAGCAGGCTAGCTTGAGCAGCAGAGGGAAATCTGGTCTCAAAAGCTAGGAATATTGTCTTAAAATCTTACTGCTATCAATAATAATCTCTCAGCGTTGCCCCCATACAATATAAACTCAACTCCAGCTTTTAAACAGCCCCTTACTCAGGCCATTCCTCTTAGTGAGACTTAAAACCACTGAGAACCAATCAGGACCACTGACATGTCTTCAGACTGTATTTCTCACAGTTCTCTTGGGATCTGGAGTCTCACAAAAATTCATGGATAATTTCGAGCTCTAGTTTTCTCTGTACTATTATTCTTTCTAAAACTCCTTTTCTTTTTAACCTTTACATGTATGGGTGTTCTGCCCACATGCATGTCTGTGTATCACAGGAGTGCTCAGTGCCTGTAAAGGCCAGAAGGTGGCATTGGATCCCCTGAAACTGATGTTCCACACGGTTATATGCAACCATGTGGATGCTAGAACTGAACCTACGGCCTCAGGAAGAACAGTCAGCTCTCTTACCAACTGATCCATCTCTCCAGTCCCTCTGTGTGAGGCAGGGTCTCACAGTGGAGCTCTGGCTGGCCTTAAACTCCTAGAGATCCACCTGCCTCTATCTCCAGAGTGTGGGATTAAAGGCATGAGTCTCTTGTCCAGGTATTCATATTCTTTAAAGTAAGTGTGTGTGTGTGGGGGGCAAGCAGGGGGTGTTATCCACATGAGTGCTGTGCCTGGGGAGGCTACCAGAGTACACCTGGACCTGGAGTCACCAGGTAATTGTGAGCTGCCAGAGTAGGATGCCAAGAACAGAACTCAGGTCCTCTGTAAGAGAAGGAATCAGTCTACAGTCTGAGCCTATCTCTTCGGCTCAGGAGAGCTCCTTATAAAATTTAAACCACTCATTGTTTAAAAACATAGAACTATATATAGTATTAGACTCCAATTAACACTAGACCGTGACTCATCTGTTTTTTTAATTTTGAAAAATATAAAAAAATAACATTATCAATAGACATACTTGTAGGCAAGAGACCCATAAATATAAAGTAAATAACTTTTTAAAAATCCTGAATATTATATAAAGAGATTATATAAACATTAATAAACATTATATTAAAAGCCCCTAGGTAGTGGGCTCTTTATTACATTGAAAAGCCAATATGGCCATTTTTCTTTTTCCTTTAAAAAAAAAATGAGAGGCTGGAAAGATGGCTTCATAACTGACTAAGATCACATGCAGCTCTTGCAGTCAACCCAAGTTCAGCTGCTACTCCTCACGCTGAGTACCTCACAGCTGTCTGTGACCCCCAGCTCCAGGGGATCAGGTGCTCTTCTCTCCTCTCCGTGGGACAGCCATACTTGCACACAGACACATACGTATACATTCATAAGACAAGTCTTTAAAGTGTTTTTTTGAGACAGGGCTTTGCTGTGCAGCCCAGGCTGACCTCAAATTTAGGGTCCTCCTGAGGTCACAACCAGGATGTTAGGATTACAGGTGTGTGCCACCAGCCTGGCCAGTGTGACCACTTCTCGGTCAGCAAGTATATATTTGCAGTATATAAGGCCTCATCCATAAAATAACTTATATACTGTATTCCATAAAATAATTTAACTATGCCCCACTCAAATATGTTTCTAATGCAATTTGAAATTATGCATATATGGATAATCTTCTTAATTTATGGATTAACTTTCTTTCTTTCTTTTTTTTTTTTTTTTGTTTTTCGAGACAGGGTTTCTCTGTATAGCCCTGGCTGTCCTGGAACTCACTTTGTAGACCAGGCTGGCCTCGAACTCAGAAATCCGCCTGCCTCTGCCTCCCGAGTGCTGGGATTAAAGGCGTGTGCCACCACCATAAAAGACTTTTTGGATAATTCTTTAAAACTTTTTGTTGTTGTTGTTGTTGTTGTTGTTGTTGTTGTTTCGAGACAGGGTTTCTCTGTGTAGCCCTGGCTGTCCTGGAACTCACTCTGTAGACCAGGCTGGCCGCGAACTCAGAAACCTGCCTGCCTCTGCCTCCCAAGTGCTGGGATTTAAGGCGTGTGCCATCAGCGCCCAGCTTTAGGATGTGATTTAGTTATTTGTGTGTGTGCTGAGGGACTCATGAGATGCTCACAGGACAGCTTGCAGGGACTCAGCTCCCTTCTACTGCTTAGGCCTGGAGATTGAAGCAGGTCAGCAGGCTTGGTGGCAGGTGCTTCAGACACACCAGAAGAGGGCATCAGATCCCATTACAGATGGTTGTGAGCCACCATGTGGTTTCTGGGAATTGAACTCAGAACCTCTGGAAGAGCACTGAGTGCTCTTAACCGCTGAGCCATCTCTCCAGCCCTTGAGTGTCCTTTTAAATATTGTCTGGAGATAGACTTTTAAACTGTAGTTTATCTTAAATCCCTAACATTAAGCAAGCTCTTTAGGAAGCCCCTGCCAGTTTATACTCTGGACCACATGAATTTTTCATTATTTGTCCAATTTTTAAAAGATTTATTATGCATATGAGTACACCATTGCTCTCTTCAGACACATCAGAAGAGGGTATCAGATCACATTACAGATGGTTGTGAGCCACCATGTGGTTGTTGGGAATTGAACTCAGGACCTCTGGAAGAGCACTGAGTGGTCTTAACCACTGAGCCATCTCTCCAGCCCTGTCCATTTTTCTTTTCTTTCTTTCTTTCTTTCTTTCTTTCTTTCTTTCTTTCTTTCTTTCTTTCTCTCTCTCTCTCTCTCTTTCTTCTCTTTCTCTCTCTCTCTTTCTTTTTTATTTTTTCCTTGTTCCGTCAACCCCGCTCACTCTGCTCGACCTGCTGGCTCCGGCTGGCCCCGCTCGCTCCAGTCGGCCCTGCTCACTCCGATTGCTCTGGTTGGCCCCGCTCGCTCCGGCCGTCCCCGCTTGCTCCAGCCGTCTTCGTTCAGCTCCGCTTGCTCCGGCCAGCCCCACTCACTCCGGTTGGTCTCTCCAGTCCAAGGATTCGTTTCTTATTATTCTTCATAAGTACGCTGTAGCTGACTTCAGACACATCAGAGGAGGGCATCAGATCTCATTACGGGTGGTTGTAAGCCACCATGTGGTTGCTGGGATTTGAACTCATCACCTTTGGAAGAACAGTCGGGTGCCCTTACCCGCTGAGCCATCTCACCAGCCCCCATTTTTCTTTTTAATATCAACTTAATATGGTACAACTTAACACATTCTATTTTCCTAAATTCTTGCTATTGGCTACAAGTGTCAACATTCTTGAAGATCCTGACACATCATGATTTCTTACTTCCTGGGAAAGGACACCAGGACTTCTCATGAAGACACAGGATGGGTGCTGCTCGTGTCAGGCATGGCATCTGGTCACCTCCAGACAGACACAGTGGAAGATGCACTAGAGGAGGAGGCAGGCCCTTGTTTGGGCTCTCATCCTGCCTGTGACTGAGCTGGAACCATGTCTCCTAGATACACACCTGGAACTTCATGAGCAGAAAGGATCTCTTTTAGAACACTGGTCTGTAAAACTATTCCACCCTTTGCACACTAAGACTGAGAACACTGGGGCTAAGAGATGGCTCAGTGGTTAAGAGTATTGACTCCTCTTCTGAAGGTCCTGAGTTCAAATCCCAGCAACCACATGGTGGCTCATAACCATCTGTAATGAGATCCGACCCCCTCTTCTGGTGTGTCTGAAGGCAGCCGCAGTGTACTCACATATAACAATAAATAAATCTTGAAAGAAAGAAAGAAGAAAGACTGAGAACACTGTGCATGCACCTTCCCTCTGCATCCACCAGAGATCTCTTACTATATCTCTCGTAATTTTGAAAAATAAGTTGCTCATATAAGAGCAATCTGGGCTATGTCTCCAAACTTACTACTGTAGGTTGCACACCTGAAGCAGGTCTGAGGAGATGCTGGCTTCCATACAGAAGGGCGAGTCTGAGTAGGAGAAGACTTGAGAAGGACCATTGACATTCATTGTTTCCGACTCTGACATACTTTCTAAAATTTCATGCAAGTATCCACTTCAAAATGTACAGGAACCAAAGATGAAGGCAATAACTTTCCTTTTTGTTTTTGCACTTCCAGGAATGATGACCAAAACGTTTGAAGAGTCCGTATTTCTAACCGCTAAGTGACAGAAGGCCTCTTTAAAACAAGCAAACAAAAGAGAAAGACACATTTTTAGTGTCAATCCATGTGTGCAGAGACTTTCCTTACCCCTATCTCACAGTAAGAAGGCTAATGAAGGGGCTGGAGAGATGGCTCAGAGGTTAAGAACACTGGCTGCGCTTTCAGAGGACCAGGGTTCGATTCTCAGCACGCAGATTGTAGTTCACAAGTTTGTAACTCCAGTCCTGGGAGATATGACACCTCTTCTAGTCTTCTTGGGAACTGAATACATGTGGTGTATACATATAAGAACGTTTTGAAGAAGTAAAGTTCACTACTCTAGATTTTAAAATGCCATTTTCCAACTTGGTATCACAGTAAACAGTGATTTGGCCAAAGCCAAGCCAATGTGTGTATGGCTTCTATCTAATAATGTTCTACAAAGCAAAAAAAAAAAAAAAAAAAAAAAAAAAAAAAAAAAAAAAAAAAAAAAAAAAAAAAAAAAAAAAAAAAAAAAAAAAAAAAAAAAAAAAAAAAAAAAAAAAAAAAAAAAAAAAAAACAAAAACAAAAACAAAAACAAAAAAAAACCCAAAAAACAAAAAAACATCTTCTATTTCCAAACTACTATCAGAAACATTTTAGTTTTCACAAAATTCCTATTTGCTGCTATTTCAACACACTAAGTCAAATCCAACATTATACAGGTTTTCCTACCCCACACCTGTTGGATTTAAATTTGTTTTGTTTTTTTAGAGAGGGTCTTTCTCTGTAGCCTGGACTGCTGTAAATTCATGGCAATCCTCCTGCCTCAGCCTTTGCATACTATTTGAGTCTGGGGGTCTTCCTTCAGCTATTCTTGGAACCTAACAGGAACATATAAGTCTCAAATCTGAACAGAGTTATTTCAGGCAGTTTGCTGTTGTGGGTTGGTATAGTGGTGAGGACAGGGAAAGCTGTGTGAAGTTATCATGGGTGAATATTGCTAGAAATTTGTCAGATTCATCTCACAGTTTAAATTATGAATCAAGTTTTGGGTGTGGAGAATTTATCATGACTCTCCCCACCCCATTATGGGGCCATGAGCTTTAGTTAAGAAACTCTGGTCTACACAGAGTTTCTTAACTAAACACCGGCTGAAAATACCCCGCCCCCCATTCTAGTGACATATTATCAAATTGTCTCAGTCTATCCTTAGTACCTGTCTGTCTGGATGACTTTGTTAGATTACTTATTTACTGAAGACGTTTTCAAATCAATGTCATCATTTGGTAAGCTGTAAAAAATCGAGTAGGCTAAAGAAGCTAGGCAGGGCTGCTGGAGGACTCAACCTTGGGCTCACCTTTCCCACCCTGCAAATAAATGCTCCCTGTGGGATGTCAGGGATGTGTAGAGCCTTAAATCACTTTCCAAATGCAAAAATGTTTCTTTTCCATGGGCCTGTGACTTGCAATTATACTTTTAAAAACTTATGTGTGTGCAGGATCCTCTGGAATTGGAATTATAGTAGTCGTGACTGGTCCGACCAGGTGCTGAACGGAGCCACTACCACCCAGGCTTGTCCGGTTAGCCATTCGACCTAAATCCATTGTTTGTTTGATTTGTTTTTGTTTTGTTTTGTTTTGCTTTTTTTCTTCGAAGAAACAGTGTCTCTCTGTGTAGCCTTTCCTGTCAACAGATTGGCCTCAAACTCAGAGATCTGCCTGCCTCTGCCTCCCAAGGGATGGGATTAAAGTGTGCACCACCACCACCCGGCTTGAGTTAAAACTGTTTGAAGATAATAAGGGTTTGTGAGATGGCGAAACAGGAAAAAGCAGGGATGAGGGTTCCGTTCCCGGAGCCCAAGGTGGAAGGAATAAGCCCTCAAGTTATTCTCTGAACTTCACTCATGGAGCACGCATACACACGCGCGGGCTAGATAATACTTAACATTTTAACATTTAAATAAAGGCAGAAAGAGTTCCTGCCAAACACAAAAACCTGAACTTCCCAACTTTAAAACAAAAACAACCACTTGTCTCATTGCCTCTCATAACAACGCACCAACGTTTCTAGAGAGCAAAAGTGTGCTCACTTCCATGATCCATCGAGCTTCTGTGACTCTGGCTAAGGATTCCGGGTTTCCTCCCGGCACAGCGGCTCCGCGGGGAGGGAGAACACCTTCCAACCGTCCCCACCGAGGGCACCAACTGGTGCGTCGCAGAGNACAACCACTTGTCTCATTGCCTCTCATAACAACGCACCAACGTTTCTAGAGAGCAAAAGTGTGCTCACTTCCATGATCCATCGAGCTTCTGTGACTCTGGCTAAGGATTCCGGGTTTCCTCCCGGCACAGCGGCTCCGCGGGGAGGGAGAACACCTTCCAACCGTCCCCACCGAGGGCACCAACTGGTGCGTCGCAGAGAGCTCGAACGCCCCAGTGTGACGTCCTCCGGACCGCACGGGAGTCCAGAGGAAGAAGGTCGGAGGACGCAAGTCTTCAGGAACAGCCGGAGGCAAAAACAGACTGACTTTCTATGACCGTAAACGCCATGAAGGAGGAGCAAGAACGCAAGGCTGGGGAGCAACGCGTGCTACACACCCACTCTACAGACAACGCACCACGCCCACTTCACATCGCGGATTGGCCTTTCCCGGCCACCGTCGCGCGCATGCTCCCTGAGGACACTGGGGCTTGGAGAGGCCCTGCTGGTGGCTTACTTCCGGCATTGCACTTCCGGCCTGTCGGTGGGCGCGTTTGCCGAAACCCTGCATTCTGACACGCTGGTGGCGCCTGGTCGCTGCCTTCTTGGGTCTGGCGGTTGCCGGAGGGATTTGAGAGGCGGGAATTGCGGAGACACGTTTGGATCCGCTAAGTGGGAAGCCGGCTCTTCCAAGCCTGCTCTGCCGATCGCGGTCTGAGGGCCGCCGAAGGCTCACCCCTCTAACCATGGACTGCAGTCTGGACAGGATGGCCTCGGTGGTCCCCGGGCAATTTGACGACGCGGATTCCTCAGACAGGTAGGCGGCCGGTGGTGACACACGGGCTCCTCCGATTCCGCCAGCTCCGCATTCGGCTCGGAGAGCTGACAGCTGACGGCTTTGGATTTTTCTCGGGGTGGGCAGCTCGTGAAAGCTACCTGTCAGTGGGTCCCGGGACGTTTAGCAGAGAAGCAAGAGTTGGGGGACCACTGAGGGACGTGGGGCTTTTTTTCCCCTTCTTCGTTCCTTTCTTCATACAGGGTTCCATACACAGTGAGCAAAAGTTTTACCTCTGTTTTACCTCCGCGATCGTTTGTATGATGAACGAGACAAATCGAGTCTCTACTGTCTGTCTGGAAAGGAGGGCAGACTAAGAGGCTAGCATCTACAGCGCAGCGGGCAGAATTGAGGCAAAAGAGGGAGGGCAGCCAGGTAGAGCCTTACAAGTGGCTGTGAGGAGTTAAGATCCTGTTCAGGTCTTACAGGCCAGAGGAGGGCTTTTAGCAGCCACAGAGCGTCGTTTGATTTATGAATTAAAGGAACTGGCAAGTCACGGTAGAGAGAAGGATCGGCGCAGAGAACCAGTAAATAAACAAAAGTCCATATTCAAACAGGATGGCTCCTAGAGCTGCGGCCGTAGAACGACTTCGAGGTAGCAGTGTTGTGGTTTTCTGGTGAAATTGGATGTGAGGTCCTAAAGAAAGCAGTGACGGAAAACTACTTGCCGTTCAAAAGAAAAGAAAATTTACACATAGCCATTTTGAAGCAACAAAGAGTTTTGCGTACCTTATACCACGGAAGATTTTATTCATCAATTGTGATCAGTTTTGATAAATATATATATTGACCACCCTGTGTGTCAGATCTAGTGGTAGGGAAATATTGGTGACTACCGTTTTGATTGCCACAAGGGTTGTCCTCTGCTAGGGGAGATTGATATTCACAGTGAGGTAAATTATTTGAATTAAAATTGGTGAATAGTACACAGGGGAAAAAAACGAGTGATCAATAACATATTAAACAGAGGGTAAGTTGGGATTAGCAGGAGACATTGGAGATTTCCAGCCTCCCACTGAGGAATGTGCGCATCATTTCAGAGAAATCCTTACGGAAGCATTTAAGTGCGAAGAAGGGACCAGCCTACTTTGCCCACAGGCCCCATACACACAGGATATTGTGAGACTGCACCGATGGTCCTCTGCTGGATCTGATTTCGCCATTGCACCAATCCAGAGACATTTTTATATGTCACACCTGGGCTGAGGCACTAGTGGTATCTGGTAGGTAGGTCCGTATGAGACATTCTCACAGCAGAGGGTTGACTAGTTGAGAGCATTCACACAGTTGTTCCTTTAACATGCCCGTCTAGATTATTAGATTTGTAAGTGAAGAGTAATTTATGTATGATACTATGAAGCCCTAGCAAACTGCAGTTATCAAATGATTGTCTCTCCTTCCTTAGAACTAGAAGAAAAAAAAATGGCTCTTTTTATGGTCAGGTGAGGTACACACATCTTTAATCTTAGCACCTGGGACACAGAGGCAGGAAAGGTCAAAGCCAGCAACACTGAATTGAAGTTTATTGAATTTGGTGGCAAATATGTTTTGTTCGGAATGCACAATGTTTAAAAAAAATTGAATCTGGCAATTATGTGAAAAAAATTACATAAATATCCAGTGTTTTAGCTTCTTGAAAAACTAGGAAGATCAGTAACAACAGTCTGCAGTGTTTTGTGAACCTCTCCTCCCATTGGTTGTACTTTTGTTTCTCTAGACCTCTTCTCTTGGCAGTCCCCCCTTGCTGTCCTATACTTGGCCTGCTTCACTATGTAGACTTGGGTCTCTCCATCATTGCTTCCCTTTATAAATAAAGGTGACTTGGAGTTATTTGTGTCTTTTTTTTTTTTTTTTTTTTTTTTTTTTTTTTTTTTTTTTTTTTTTTTTTTTTTTTTTTTTTTTTTTTTTTTTTT